>CM038219.1:134746158-134853621 GCA_021442155.1 Cymbidium sinense
ATTGAAAGACTCTTGTCAGCAACCATGAGGTGGTGTTTGCCTAAGGAGATAGTCTTAAGTCAACCTTAGCTGATATAGGGATTTTTTTGCCCTATCAAGTGTACCATATGATTCACAACTCAAAATACAGAGCTATTGGGGAGCATATGGGCTACGGCCGTGGCTATAATATAATAATGTCATTTGGTGATAACAACCCGATCAAGGGACTCTAGTCGTAACACTATTATGTGTGTAGCCTCATCCAAACCGCTACAGACAGAGAACACGAGTCATGTCTTTATTGGCATGAGATTGATTGAGAGTGAATATAAAATACACTTGACTTGACATTGGCTTTTTTGTGAGTTAGAGTTTTCTTAGTTTGTCATCTTTAAAAAATAATTATGGAAGGTGGGTGAGTGGAGTTTGCTTTAAGTTTTTACATTATGAATTTCATTTAGGCATTTATAACTTAATAGCATATTAGAATTTTCCTTTAAATTAATACTTGATTTAAATTAAATTGATCCAAAATTACAAATATATCCCCTCTAATTGAAATCCTCATTCAACACACCTATCATAAGGTCTGCAATTTGATAATTTAATAAATTTTTTTAGTTGACCACCCCTCCCCCGCTCGATTGAAATCTAAAATTAGCCCAATAATTACTAGGGTTAGACCTTGTCAACTGTACTTCTTTGCTTGTAGAGGATTAGGCATATAACTAAATCTTGTGATTGCATTTACTATTTTAAATAGAGAGTTTATATTTAAAATGTGAAATTTCTCTATTGAGGCCTTTAATGGTCGTATGTGAATGTATAAATCAAATCATTTTCTTAGTGATTGAGGATTTGATTGTAACCAATCTTGTCAACTCCTTATTTCTATAAGGAGGATTGGATTGAGTATGTAGGGCTTATGACTTCACCATATAGATAAAACAACCTAGTTGAGTTTGTTCCTGATTTCTTTAAATTTTATGTAATTCAAAAAATTTGCACATTTTATGATGTAATTAAGGATAAGCTTAAGACACATCTCGTGAAATGCGTAAATCATTAAGGAATACATGCACACTTCTAGAGGTATTATATTTAAATTTATTTTATTATGTGATATGTAAAGATGAATCATCTCATCATTTGCACAATTCCCAAGATAGCAATTAGAAGTTTGACTGCCTCATAATGCATTTATGAATGATTTCATTTTGAAATAGATAATTGTTCATTTGCATTTGAACATAATCCTTTAATATATGATTTGCATTAAAATATGTGCACTACTCATCCTATTAAGTTCTTTACACAAATTTTGATGTGTCTGAATTGGAGGAGTTTGCTTTGTAATGCGAATAAGGCTTATCACTTTAGAACATTTGTGTGTATTTAAATGCCACAAGTTAGGAAATGCATTCATCTTATGATTCTGCAATATTCATTTCACTTGCATATATTGATTATTAACACTGTTTAGTAGAATGAGTTTTAGCATATACTCACCTTGAGATATGCGAACAATGCAACCTTTTAAGCCATTCATGTGTGTTGACCTGAATGTGTACAACATAAGTTGAATCGAGCTCACAAGCTAAATTCGACGGACTTCAGATGCAATAGCACATAAATCAGAGCTGAAATACACTAGGCATCATTAAAATCAATCAAAATGACCTCTGATCAACAAACAGACATAGCCATTGTGTTCAAAACATCGAAGTTGGTCAGAATATACATATTGCACAATTTGACGGTTGGCCAATCAAGAAAGAAGTCCGTCAACACGCCTACGCATACATCAAAGTCAAGAGGCTGCGATGATGCCCAAACGACCTCCATTCATGAAATTGATCATGCTTTTAGTGTTGAAATATTGAAACCTATTAAATGAGATTTTTTCGCGCTAAATTCGGATAAATCTATGTGAATATCGAACAGTCAAAAGCGATAACATGCAATTTTAAACTGAAATTGACCTGATTCGATGTCAGCGAGCAAACCTGATGTGAAATAGATCATTGTTGTGTTTGAACACTGGAATAACCTAAGATTGATATAAATATTAACTATACAATTACATCAAAAAATCAAAATTATGATTAATGTTTACTTAAATAAAAAGAACTCCTATAAATATCCTCTTATTACCTAACCCTAACTCCTTGATTCACAATCGCAATCCTTCCTCCCACAGCCGAATGACTCGTCCTCCTATGGGATCCCATCCTCCTGAGCGACCCGAACACCTACACAATCAAGAGACTCAAGCTTGGTCCTCGCCTCCGCGAACCCTTCCCTCATCATTTTGACCCAGCCGCGGATCGCATGAACAACGCATGAGTGGCCTCCAACGCGTTTCATTCCCATGAGTGTTGTACTTAGCTGAAGGTCCTCTGCACACCCCATAGTTCCTCCTGATCCCATCCTTTTGCACAAACCCAACATGGAAAACTAAGCAGTTCTAATCGCATAAACAGTCCTCCCACCGGCTTTCCCTCCTTCTATAGTGAGTCATGCATTCCATCCATTCGACCTTTTTCTGACAAGTATAAAATGCTCGATCATGGATGCCACTGAAACCTAGTATGTGAAGAATTTGGCATAGTGGAACACGCTCTTTATAGCATGATTGGGGAAACTGGTATGCAACGCTTGCATCGTAGCTGGTAAACCCTATACACACTCATTATAGCGAGGCAGGGAAAGAAGACACCCAGCAGGTGAGTTTTAAGTACCCATACACGTCTTTCTTGATGTGGTGGAGAAAATTATGTTTGCTTGCATGTATGTATGTACTTGTACACGCCTTTCTTGGCATGGCAAAAAAACCCATGTTATATGAAGGTACCTTAGAGCCCCATACATGCCTTTCTTAGCATGGCAGGATGACGCATTCGTCTGGTGTTTATACCACCCATACATGACTTCTTGGCATGGTGGGCAAGCCCAAAGATACTCAGCTCTACATGAGGCGATGTTGGGATCTTTGTCAAAATGCTGCTAAATTTTCACAACCGATGGGAGGCCTAAACAACTTGATTTAAATTTAACTACAAAGCTAAAATTAATTGTTTAAACTGACATTACAAGTATATAAGAACATGTACATGCTTTTCTTAGCATGGAGAGAAAATATATACTGGTACTTTAGTGGCCCATACATATCTTTCTAGACATGGTGGGATGGAGCATTCCTGGTGTTTACACCACCCATACATACCTTTCTTGGCATGGTGGACAGGCCCAGCATACCTAAAGTAGCCCCTTATGTGGGGACGATGTCGGGATGCCAAACTTTTATTCAAACTCTATACTTACAACATGCTCAATCAAAATAAATAGCATTGTTCAAGTTCCCTAAATTTAAATCGATGCTTAATGGAATTCTATGTTATAAATGAAATGGATTTGATACAAAATTAAAAGGTTATACTCTAAATAAATTTGAACTCAAAATAAACCAATTTAGTTGTAACTTTTGAGCTCAAAATTGAGAATTAATGATGACATCAAATTGAATTTTGGGCTATAAGACATGGAGGCAAAGAACATCTATAGGATTCAAATCTAAGTGAGCTTAAAAGTTGGACTGAGTGAACATGAACGAAACTTTACAGTCTTTCATTTCAATAAGAAACAAAGATAAATCCAATTGAATGCATAATTGGATTATCGAAAGATTGTAATATGATTGAAGTATAATTTTTAAATATAAAATTCAGAAGAGACTTGTAAGTGATCACCTACCATGCTTCATAAGATATTTACTAAATTCAACTTAGATATTTTTTAAAACTCATATAAATATCCAGATGAATTTAACTTGATACGCATATATAATAAGATAAACTTCTAGTTGAATTTAAGTGCTTCAAAATTCATATCAAATCATTGATATTAAAATATATTGAATTATTCAAAAGTTCATATAAACACTTGCATTGGAAAAACTACCTTCATGGGCCCCAACACTACGCTAAATGTTTAAATTTAGTATTTGAGGATGCTACACGGGTTTATTCTCGGTTGGGTCTTAGGACCAGGTCCGGGTTAACAAAACCTAAAAATCTATTAATGAAATTATAAGAATCTCCACTTAATAAAATCTAAGAAGGTAATTCTATCATAAAATGATAAAAGATAAATTTATCATTATCATTGTTAACGTAGCTTCTCGAGGTCAAGCTCCCAAGAGGAAAGTCCCAAACCCTATCCTTTATGCTTAAGCTAGAGTTGATAAGGTATGAAGGACTATCAATGTGTGTTGACCTCACTTTTGGAGTGAGCTCTCAACCCTCTCATCTTAGATCTAGGACTTTCTAGACACTAAGAGTTCCTTAGTCTTAGGACACTTCTAGTTATTAGGTGAACACTTAACCTATGCATAGAGACTTAGAAGGGTTAATCATAGGATTAGGCTATGCCTTAGAAATTAAGAGATCCACTTACTCTATGGCCCAAATCTAATCCATCCTTCCCATTCTTAAGCCAAAACTAAATCTCAAATTTAAATTCAAATTCCAAATCAAAATCCAAATTCCAACTCAAATGATTGAAATCTACGATCAACTCCTCATTCAATATCTTTCCTAAGCCCTATGATTCTATCTCATAAACTTAGCCTTAGCCAATTTCTAATCAGGCAAAATTTTTAAATTAGGCTTAATCCTAATCTAAATTATCAATTTAGGCACACAAAAAAATCAACATAATAAGCCTAGTCATCCATACAACGGACGACTGGTTGTAATTTATTTATTTTTTAAATCTCACCATAGTATTTTTGCATATTGTGTGTCGGTAATTGAGCACACTTGGTATCATTGGAATCATAACAAAATTTTTTACAACTTTCATGTTGATTAAAATTTACAATTACAGCCCAATATGAAGCAGATTTTGCGCATGTGCGCAACTGTGGTGCATAGCTGAAATTTAAGAGCAACTATTGTATTTTGCACATATTAGAGTTATATGGTGTCAAAATTGAGCAAATTTTATATGGTTAGAATTATAACAAAATTTTCTACAACTTTCATGTTGGTCAAAATTTATGACCTATATGTAGCAGATTTTAATGTGCAAAAAAAAGATCGATGAAAATTCGTGAGAAGTTGTCATATTTTGTGCGTATCGGAGTCATATGGTGTTGGAATTGAGCAAACTTTGTATCATTGGAATTGTAACAAAATTTTATACAACTTTCATGTTGGTCAAAATTTATAATTGCTACCCGATGTGCAGAAGATTTTGAGAAATGAACAATGATGAAATGGCTGCCCCACCCACCCTGTTGGGAAGAGTCTACCACCACAAATAATTCTCGTCCGCTCCCCCATTACATAATATACATCATGTGGTAATCAACCCAATCCACATCGACTTTCCCTCAACCATCCACTTGTGCAAAAGCAGAATCTATCGGTGCAACCTCAGCCATAGATGGAAGGTCGAACTACCTGAGCACACGATCGGGTGCCACTCAACTCATTTCTAGCTAATCAAGGGTACTCTAGCCAGCCATATGTCATCCCCATGTAAGCATATCTCTGCGACACGTGCATGGATTTGAATTGCATATGGCTCCCAGATCACCTGTGTTATTTGAAATGAATATTAGCTATGCTATCTACATACAATAATGGGCCCAAAAAATAAACTTATAATGCAATATACCTGACTCTATAGTAGGCCATCTAGCTCATCTCTGGAAACTCTGATATGAGCTGGCGACATCTCTCGGACATACCCTTCATTCCAACGACAACCCACACTCAGCCCATCTATGTCTGTCGGGTATGGAATATGCAATGTCTTCACATGAACATGCACACCCATACCTATGAACTATAGGCAACCAGCCATATTCGTGCACTTTGGCTTTGTTGCCTAATGGAGCTCCTTGTACAAATGAGCAAGCACAGCTGATCCTAATGAGAACTCTCTAAATGTGTGAAGATCCTCCAGTAGGGGTAGATACTACAGGTGAATCTCTGAAGAAGATGTGTATGGCATAAGGAAACAACCAATAAAAAAGAGTATGTAAGCTTTGACATGCATACTAAGCTCCAGATCTAAGTAAGAATCCTATAATACATCCAACACACCGTAGTAAAAAATAAGGTACGCGCTTGCCCATTGAACTCGCGTGATATGAGGTTGGATCGGATCGTGGTAGATAGTGTGCGGCTCTGGATGTGCTCCTATCAACTCATCACAACAATCTTGCCAAGATGCCCACCACCTGTCTCCACCAACAACATTCCACCCAATAATAGGTGGGCCATCTATCTTAACACACAGGATCATAGCAACATCTTGCAATGTGATCGTCATCTCCCCAATGGGAAAATGGAATGAATTTGTCTGCGAAGAACAACGTTCCACGAATGCTGTGAGAAGGTGGTGATCTAAGCGAATGTACTGTATCTAAGACACAATCCAGTCCAGCTGCTCGTAAAGCTGTCATTAATCTATGACAGTTTACTAGCCAATCTTTGAACATAAGTACATGATGCAGCATCTAGAACAGAAACCTACATAGTATGGAATTATAATTTAGTAGACAAAACTATAAGGACAATCCATATACATAGTTTGACTTAAAAAACTTACCAAACCAAGATGTGTTGCTCTATGCCGACCATGCAGCATCGCTATACTAGGGTGAATTTCAGCCGGCGGAGGGCTAGTCCACTACGGTCTCCTCTGCACTTCTTTGCCTCCTACGTGCAGAGCGAGCACCCTCTTTGGCAGACATCCTACCTACAACAAAGGCAAAGCAATTGAATTCAACATGTTAGATATAAATATATGATGTATAAAAGAGATACAAGAGAGGAGAAGTGTAGTTGTGACATCTTGAAGTTGACAATAATAAGTTATGTCAAAAAAGCCAGAATTCATGATTCTATTAATAGGATTTGAATAACATGAAACCATACCAAACACATTATTAATGCAAATAAACACAAAGAAACTTATGCAACATCTAAATCTTTTGAACTTACAAAATTAAAACTAAAGTGTTTTGCATTGAATGGTACAACAAAACTATCAACTTTCATTCTCAAGGATGTACTAAATTCTAAATAATTTAGTTGTGTAGGCAAGTACATATATTCAATAATTCATGCTACACACTTGAGTGCTAGTATTCTAAATATTTAAAAAAAAAGATCTCAATGGTACACACATTAGATCTCCCATAGCAAAAATTATGTATAGCATAAACTAGAGTTAACATTAAAAAAGCACTCCACAAGTGATCAAAATTGCCTAACTCAGATAAAGACCCAAAGAAACTTGCATATACAACTATATTTGCCAACAGGTAAAAAGACATGCTTAGAACAAATTTTCAAATTGAAATGTCAAAAAGGAATTTTGTGAACAATCAATTAACTTCCATCAAATCTATGGGTTGAATGATTAGATATTTCTACAATCTAATATTAGCTTATTGTTCGATATCAGCTATTTGGTGTGCAAAAATTATTAGCTGATAAATAAAGAACACCAAACATGGAAAATAGAGAAAGAGACTTGAAGCATGACTGCAGGAGTGGCTATATGCTGCCTTATTTGGAAAATAAACAAAAGGATTCACGGGCTGGGAAATAAATAAATAATAGCAAAATGATCGATTTGTATTGGAGTCATACGGTGTTGCAATTGAGTGAAATTCATATCACTGGAATCATAACAAAATTTTCTGCAACTTTCCTGTTGGTCAAAATCTGTGATTGCAACCTGAAGCACAACAAATTTTGCATGCACAAAGCTATGCGGTGAAAGTTGAGCAACATACTTTGCACGATCGAGTCATACGTGTCGAAATTGAGAAATTTCATATTGTTGGAATCATAACAAAATTTTCTATAATTCTCTTTAGTCGAATCATGATTGCGATCCAAGCGCAAAGATATTTTGCGCGCAAAAAGCTATGTGCTAAAGTTGAGCGGATCGTACTTTGCACGTATCGGAGTCATACGGTGTTGGAATTGAGAAAAATTCATATCGTTGGAATCATAACAAAAATTTCTACAACTTTCTTGCTGGTTAAATTCTGTGATTGCAAGCACATATTTTATGCATGCGCAAAAAACTATGCTAGTTGAAAGTTCAGCAAGATCATACTTTACACGTATCAGAGTCATATGGTGTCAGAATTGAGCAGAATTCATATCGTTGGCATCGTAATGAAATTTTCTACAACTCTCCTGTTGGTTAAAATATGTGATTATGACCTGAAATGCAGCAATTTTTATTTTTATACCCTAAACACAAGCAAAAACAAACCGACAACATTTACCCCTATACATGTAATACATGCAGACGCACTTGATTTCCACAGCATTCCAAATATAATATCAGATGTACAACAAGAAAATGTGATAAATATCCAATAATAACACATGAAATTACATGGCCATGGCCTAATTTGGGTTCTACCATCACTACATATGCAAGGTGCCAATGCTCAAGTTACTAGTATAAACATGATAATGATCCAACAATTATTTCACAAGACTCAATTAGTTTTAGCTACCTATAGCATACAAGAGTAAAAAATAAAAATATGTAAGAAAAAAAAAAAGTATATCACATGATCTCCAAAGCATAGAAGACCTAGACTTAATAACTATCATTGAATTCTTTGGTGATTAATATGAAGATGTCTTGCTTCAATTACTTATTCAAAATAAGATTTTTTTTAGCTAGTCACTTTGCCGAAGGGTGTATCTCTTCTAGTATTAGGCACACATATCACCTTGAGGGTTGCTTCGTGCCTTCAATAACACCATTTGAGACTTTGGGAAATTGATGGTTGGAGGAAGTTAAGGATCAACGTGTTGTTAACCTATCAAATTGACCTAGGAAGGGCATGTATTGTTCAAATTCAGTGAAAAAGTAAGAGCTAAAGATTTAATTCTACATAAAAATTATTTTCTAAATATTGAGGATTTTGTGTTATTTCAACTTAGAAAAATATATGATTTAATTTATCTAACCCAAATTAAGCATTGGCACCATAGATTCTCTTAAAAAACCTACTTCAAGCCAAACAAACAAGGAGATTGTAATTAGAGCACTCATTTCTCGGTTTACATTGTTGTACAAGCCCTACCCATGTAATCCCAACACAATGGTACAAATATATCCAAACAACTTACAATATAACCTCTAAAGTCAAAATCTAGATGTTGCACGATTAGATCCCACTACACCGAGCTTGGGCATGTTGTTCTATTATGGCCAACATTTTTGCATACAATACAAATCTTGTTACTTCTTATAGTATTTTCATCCATAGTATTTCTGAATCTATTTGAATGTGGTCGACTTGACTTTCTCTTGATCTTTGGTGGGTAGTACTCTAGGAAGTTCCTAGCAGTTATGTGTTCTAGCCACTCATCATGATCAGGGATGACATGAAATACTCCCTGGTAGGTTTTGCAGTAATAGTCCAAAGTATAGTAAGCCGATATGTAATGAACGTGGCTTCAATGTCGCTACCCTAACACAGAAATGATGTGAGGACATGACATGTGATAAGCTTGTGGTCATCCACATGTACATTGACAAATATGATTTTCATACAACTCAACCTTGTTGGTTCCACCGGCATCAACACTTGGTACTCCGCTTATTCATACCGGCTCGAAATCTCTGCCTCATGTTCACTACTACCCTGCAAAGTTTCCTTAGCCCAGAGGAGAGAACATGGAGTCATGCTGGTTGGCTACTAATGTTGCTAAGTCTAGGTGTTTCATGAATGCAGCGACTATGTTATAATATATTGCAGAGATCAGTGTCTGAATTTGCAAGCCACATGCCCACATAAGTACACTGTTGAAGCATTCAGCTGCATTTGTGGTCATAGTGCCATACTTGTACCCATCATCATGGGTTAGAGACCACTGATGTACATCCCTTGATACAAGCCAATCGTAGGCCTCCTGTTTGATGTTCTTGATATCGCCATATATACCTTTTAAAAATGTGGATATCAAAAGATTCATGACTTACATTTTCTAGCATATGAACTCAACGTCTCTAACTCCAAGTTGTCTAACTACTTTTTTAAGATTCTCTCAGATGTCTCAGGGAAAAGCGATGTGCAACTCACTCTAATATTTCTCTGTAGCCACGTACCAAACCTGCGTGCCTGTCAAAAATGACGCACAAATCACCTCTAATACAGATAAATGGAATTAACTCCTGGAGTGTCCATAGAAATCAGCACCATGACTTAATACTCTTTGATTCTACTACTATGAAGGCCAGTGGAAATAAACTATTATTTCATCAATTCTAGTTGCAATGAGTAGAGTCCCCCTATACTTACCTAGGAGGAAAGTCCCATCAAGACATAAAGCTAGGTGACAGTATTGCCAACCAATAATTGAAGGATTGAAGGACCAGAATAATCGTTGGAATCTATTTGACTCTGACGATTGCACTCTGTAGACTGATCCTAGTGAGCATATAACACACATGAATCTCTCCAATGATCGATAAGATTCCTCCCAACTATAAAAAATAACCTTTAATGCCTTACGCTGCACATCCCAAGCTTTCATGTAGGACCATCGTATGTTAAATTTGGACTCAATACAACCTATAATCTCTCTAAGCTTTAAATCTTGACGCCTAATTGCAGGTTGAATGAAATAACTGGTAAATGGTACATTGCTTATGTCTGACACTGAGGACTAAATGGCTACATGTATGTGGTGAGCCTATACTGTCAATTCTCCATGCACCTCCCAATCGCTTACTTGAACTTGCATGTAAGCGTCACATGCAAGGTGTAGCTTGGTTCACATGTTGGGTGAACAATATGGTGAACTTAGCTTTGTTTGAAGCATAAATCACATAATTGACATTGTTGATGATAGACACTAACAACAAACTGCAACTGCTTCTTATCATGAAAGCACATACTTTCTAACACTTCATCTGGAATGCAACTTTCAAGTTCAAAAGTTGACTCATCTAAAGGCCCATCAAATGTAAACTCTTCATCCCATTCTCTTGCTATTTGAGCTTGATGCATGTACTCATTATTAAATTAGTAAGAGCTCCTTTGTTTGGATTGTTCTAACTGAGTAGTCCCTAATAAGTTCTCTGACCATGTTAGATGGATCTGTGCCCCTTAAAGAAGGTCCATCTGCATCACTATCATCCCTCTCATCATCATCGATACTTATTGCAGAAGGCATAGTTTCATACCCATCACCACCATCACTTTCAGCATCACCCACAAAATCAGAACTTGTCCCAGCCTACATAGCTCGCGGTGCTGCACCCATATGCTTCCACTTGAGTAGTTAGTTGAGAATCAAGTGTAATGTATTCAGTACTGATTGTAGCTCTCTAACACTCCTCAGTACTATCAACCTCTCTTTCCTCACAATGCAATTCCTCAACTTCAACATAAATTACTACAGGCTGCACGGATGCTGCATTGACTACAGATTCACACACTTCATCATCACTAATATGAGTAGCAATGAATCTAGCACTAATAGGGAAATGGCCTATAAGATTAACACATGACTTTGCTTGGTCTAAGTTCAATGGCCTCATAATTCACTTTTGTAACCCCATCGTTAATCCTTCTGGGGATCAGATTTTTCCCATCAATGTAAGTCAGAAAGAAATTGTCACTAACATTCAATTCATCGTCATAATAAAGAACTATGAAGATAGTTTTTGAACTCATTTTCAACTAACAATAATGCTAAATAGTAAGAATCCTTTCTCTCCCCTGGTCAGAGAAAAAAATAATTCAAGATATAATACAATTATGCATTTCAGTTGGAACTATTTTGTGAACTCAAAACCTTGAAGCATATAACATATCAATACCAACAATAAAAACATATAATTTTAGAGTATAAAAGGAGCTTAAACTTGAAGAGAACAGAGTTCACCAGATTAGGTCAACCAAGAACTTAACCTTAAGAATGTAAGGGTAGTTGTTGGGAAGTCATCCATACCAGAACGAAGCCTCAAAGGGACTAAACTTTTTTAAAATATTGTGAGCATAGAGGGTATGGAGGATACTAACACCAAAGGGGTGTCTATGCTTAAATGTTTTTTCAAAAAACCTTTTCCAATAACATGAATATGATATATAGGGTGATCCATGGTGGACATCAGGATGTGAGATATGTACAAGTTGCTAGGGAAAAGCTAGAGGTATGAGTGTGATATTTTACTTATTAGTTATATTATGAAAAAGATATAAATTAGGTACATTCAAATGGGAGAAACCAAGATATATGGAGAGTTAGAAGGAATTTTAATTTTTATAAAGGATGAAGGTGGAGTAGGTTAATTTTATTTATAGTGAGAGGCCACATTCCTTATTAAAAATGATATTTTTAGATGGTGGCCTCAAATTAGCATCACAATAATTAAAAATCATATTTTTAGGTACTAAAACACCTACAACTACAACAAGACGCATATCAAAAACACCACCACCAACAACAATAATATTTAGCAAAACTCGGCAAGCTCAAACCCAAAAAGCTATAAACATCACAATAACAAAGCAAAAAATTGAGCCTCATATATACAAATCTAGCCTAACTTCACATTAAAATTTACAAAATATACTGAAACATACAAATATTGCCAAACAACACAAGGAAATAAGCAAATCATACAACACAAAGCAATATATATAATAAGATCTATCACAAATTATGCATTTAGGGAAAAATATCTTGGCCAATGGCGACCTCCCACTTGCATGATGTTTGCGGTGGAAATTCAGCGATAGAACAGAGACGAGCCGAGCAATTTTAGGAGGAAAAAATAAGATTTGGACCTCCCCTTTTTTTTTCGATAAGGATGAGTTGTCCGTTGAACGGACGACTGGTGCCAATGTGGATGTCGTTGGACCAATCATTAGTCGCCCAATATGACTAATTAGGCCTATTATACCGCCATTTTTGGGTGACTAAATTGATAATTAAGATTAGGATTGAGCCTAATTTAAAAATTTTTCCTGTCAAATTAATCCAAACTCAATTAATTTTCTCAAATATCAATTCAACTCTTCAATCAATTTATCAAATTCAAACCCAACTTCAAATCATGATCAAAATTAAATCAAACTAAATCAAATCAAATCAAAACCCAAATTCGAACCCTTTAAGCCAATTCTTTGGACTTAGCCAAATGACATCCAAATCAAGCCAAAACCAATGGATTTTATCTTGAATCAATCATTCCTTCAATCATCTATCCAAATATAAATAAAATCTACAATCATCAAGCCAAATCAAAATCAACCTAAGTCAAACCCAACTTAGCCCATTTGACTTGAAATCTCCAAATGAACCAAAACTCATTTGAACCCAAACCAATTACAATTGGATTTATATACCAATCCCAAATCCATATATAAAGTCAACTAAATTGAACTTAACCAAAAATCAATCCAACTATACCCAATTGGCTCACTTGATCCAAAGTGACCAATTTGACCTACATGAACCAAAATACAATTCAATTCAATTCAAGCTGATTTATGCCAATCCAAACTTGATGACATGATTGCTAATCACACTAGGATGATCAATTGACATAAATTGGGTCAAATCAAGCAAACATATTAACCCATATGAACCTAAACTAGTCAAATTATAACCTAAGCCAAATCTCTTGAAACTAATGATTCATATCAACCCAAAATCAATACTTGAACATGACTTGACCTTCAATTGAGCCAAACTAAACCCAATTGGCCCTCTTGACCCAAATTGACCTAAATCGCCAAAATGGGTCAAATCAAAATTTAAATCAAATTGATTGCAACCAATGAAGTTCATTCCAAGTTGATTGTTGAACTTGACCAAAGCCTCAATTGATCCCAATTGATTCACTAGACCCAAATGACATATTGAACCCAACTTGACCTAAAGGGTCAAACCAATCTAAAACTCAATCAAATGAAAATTGAAATCAACCAAATCCCATGACACATTCCAAATGATCAACTAAACACAAACCAAGCCATGACCTAAGCCAATTTGGTCAACTTGACCCCATTTGATCCAAATGAACTCAAATGAGCCAAAATCAAATCTAATGCAAATTGACCCATACCAATGATACCAATACAGTCCAGTGATCATTTGAACTTGTCCCAACCCTTAGTATGACCTAATTTGACCAATTGGTCAACTTAACTCAATTTGACCCAAATGGGTCAAATTGAACCAAATGAACTCCAAATCACATGAAATTTGGCCCAACTCATTTTTGAATTATTTCAAATCTAAACAATCAAATTCAATGCCAAATGATCACTTTACCCTTGGGCTATGGGTATCACATGAGATAAAATACTTGGGCAAATGGCTATTTCTCTTCTTTGGCTACTTGGTACTCATCTATTAGTCCACTTGGGCACCAAGGATACTATTCACCTAACCCAAGGAGTGGTTAGGTCAGCCATGGCCCATGGGGAGGTGAAATCACCTCCTATTCTTATTGGATCACTTGGAAAGGCATGGACACCCACTACTCTCATGGCATCACTCACACCCTCCACTCAAGTGAAGCCACTAAGATGATCCTTCTCAAATTGAGCTCCTCATGGTAGGCTTGATCAAAATGGCCAAACCTTGTAGCTTGATCCAATGAGGGGAATACACCCCTATTCATTCTCACTCAAAGACTAACTTGCCTAGCGAGCACTCCTTCCTAGCGCTCCTAGCATTTCCAGCTCCCAATACTTCCTCTCTTGGTTTTATAGAATTCAAAATGGAGCATACCCCATCTGTTTTCAACTTGCTCAAACTTTCATGAAAGTACAATTAACTTGGCAGACACCTTCCTTAGAGCTAGATGAGCAAGAATAAATCATTTCCACCCTGATTGTCAAAAGTTGGAGTTCGATCAAGGCTGACCACCTACATCACGTGTTTTGGTCTTCCGAGTAAATTGTGCCAAATCAAAGCTCGTACCACTCAACAGAGCTTCGTCTCTACTAGACGAAGCTTTGTAAATCATTGGAATGCTGGTCTTAGCTCTGGTGAGGTATGCCATTGAAACTGACCCCTTAGATTAAAATGTGTTGGTCTTTTGAGAAGGAAATTTGCATGTGAGCCGATCTTAGCCATTGGATCTTCGTGGATCCCCGCACGAAGGTGTGAGGTTATTTTGGAATGTGAGCTCAGATCAAGCAATCCATGGTAGATGGGCTTTGTTGTTCATCGCTCGTGGCAAGAAAGATCACAGGTCATCCATTCCATGTGATTAAAATGGACGGCTCTGATTAGATAACGTTAGATTTATTGATTCGGACTATTATAACTATGGGTTTAATCTACGTTAGAGATCAATATTGTGTCCCACCTATCCTAGTTAGTTACGGATGTGACTACTTTAATAGCCAATCCAAAGTGCCACGTGGAAAGTGAGCTGTGTTAGCATGCCATGTGGCACCGACGGGATTAGGCTTAATTAGGGTTAAGTTAATGTATTTTAGGCTAAAACTTCAATAATTCATAACAAACTATAGAACAATTTGAAAAATATAAACAAGGGTTAATTTTAAAGGTATTTCAAAGGAGAATCTATTAAAATATTCTTTAATTAATTTTGAATAGTAATTTTAGTTTAAGATTTAATTGAAAACTTAATTAATAATTACTCTAATTAATCAACTAATTGGCTTCAAATTTTTTAACGTCATTTAGGGAGTTGACCTCTACTTCCCTCATTTTTCTTAGAATTTATTAGTTGATTAATTGGGAAAATTGATTGATGAAGCCTTAATAAACTTCTTAATTAATTAAGCATATGAATAGTAAATCAATCAATTAATTACACCTTTGGCACTGATAAACAGTGAGGAGATTTATTGAATGTGATTGGGGCATTTTTCTTATTCTCTCCCTAAACTTCTTTTACTTTTTAAGAGATATCAATTAGAAATTAATTAATTAATTAATTACTTAATTAGTCCAATTAAAATTTTAAAATGGATCTAATTTTCCTTAATTAATTGGTTGGTAGATCTTTAGGTGTTCAATAGCCTAAAGAGATTTAATAAAATTATGGTTAGCTCACATGTGTGAGAAAATCATAAGAGTAATTAAGAAAGTTCCTTGAGTTTAATTAATCAATGATTGTGAGCTAATTTCATTAGACCCCTTTCATTTCATAGGACCATTGCTATTTACCTTTTAATTCTTTTGCATATTGCATTGGCTCATAGTCATTAATTAATTACTTTAAGGTAACATAGGTATTTTAATTAATTGAACTTAATTAATCCCTAAAAAATGGCCTAATTACTTTTTATTAAATCAAATTAACTCATACATGGGGAATGGGATTAGGATTAGAAAACCTCTTCTCATATTTCTTAAATCAAATCAACATGAAATTAAAAGTTATTTTAAGAAACTTTGGTTTGTTTTAAATGATCTTATTTAGTATGATTGTTCTTAAGAATTAATTGGATTGAATGAAATCATGTGCTTATGTTCCTTTAATTCTTTCCAAACATACAAAATGTTTAATGTCACTCATAATCATGTATTTATCTTTTTCATAAAAAATTAAATAAAATGATTTCCTTTATGTCAATCTTGCATGTGTTGATTTAAATTAGAAATAAGTGTGGCTCTTATCACTATTAAGTCAAAATTATTTTTAATTGTATGTAAATCAATTATAATGTTTAGAAGTGATATTAGTTATAAATATTTATAAGCTTGCATATGATTATAGCTAGAACATGTGATATGGAGTTCTCTCTTTTTAGTCTACATGAATTTTTACACAAAGTTTGATGTTAACAAGTGTATAGTCTATTTGAAAAGGACACAACATTTGTTTGAATTCATTTTTTATAACTATATGTTATAGTTTAGATAGAACTTTAGCTCACATGTATAAATAATTCAATTAAATCAAACACAACTTTTATATGATTTTCCATTATTGCAGCCATTTGTACATCCATGTATATTTAAGAATAGTGGGTATATCTAGTCTGGACATTTTGGGGATGCAAGGCTTTAAGTAGCCCCAAGGAGGTCTCTACCTCACTCCCATGGTTTAACAATGGCGTCATATCTAGTTAAAACTTTTATACACTTTTATGTGCATTTAGCTAATGAATGAAAATCTTAACTCAATTAAATTAAATACAACTTTTGCATGATTTTCATTCTTGTAGTAATTTGTACATTCATGTATATTTAAGAATAGTGGGTATATCTAGTCTATTCTGGGATGCAAGGCTTTTAAGTAGCCCTAAGGAGGTCTCTAGTTCACTCTCATGGTTTAATAATGGCTAAGTACCCACTTAGAACTTTTATACACTTGTATGTGCATTTAGCTAATAAATGAGAATCTCCTTTTCTATTAAAAAAAGACATGCATTCATATTTATTTAAGTGATTGAATTGACTGATCATATAATTTGGTGTTCTTTTCTTATGTCCATGTGTACGAACTCACATATCTTTGAATGTAATGGTTATATAGTGTGGACATCCCGGGCATCCTAGTAATACAAGATTTTAGCTAGCCCCAAGGAGATCATTTAATTACCTCACTTTCCTAGTTAACAATGACAAGTACTTATTTAATTTCATTCTTAGGTGCTTTTTGTATAAAAATTTGGATAGAACTTTAAATTAATATGGTAGAATAATTCAATCAAAATGGAACATATAAACTCCAAATGTATATGCCCACATCCATCATTTAAGTGTGCTAATACATATTGTATGTGTGTGGGTATACTTAGGATCTATTCATATGCATATTACATATGATAGAAATAAATGAATGAATCATGTGTCATGTGATAGTAATTCATTCAAATTAATCTTGAAATGCCTTTATAATTGAATGAGGTTATTTAAAGTGAACCTTAACTTAGAATTAATTAAATCATTTAATAAGCAATTCACTAAAAAAAAAGCCAAATTAACATGCTTTAGAAATGACTTAAGGTAGGGATGAAAGAGGGCAATCCTCTTTCCTCTCTTTACAACACTTAGTTGCTAAGTGTAGGTCACATGAAATAAAAAAAATACTAAGTAAAATTTACAAATTAATTAAACAACTTGATGTGAAACCATCCTTTATGGTTAAATCTCTCTCATACTTAGAAAATTTTAACTCTAAAGCCTAGCTAGGACATACCACACAAACCTTATGCACACACTTTAGGATTAAGTCACCACTTCTAGCTCTATATTAGGACATTGCATGGTGTGATGTATGTTTTATTTTGTTATGTATTATTTAAGACTAGATGTTAGGGTGTATGTTTCGTAGACTTGATGTTAGGTCATGATTAGCCTAACTATATTTTTTGTAGGGGATTATGATTAAGGGGATGCTTAAAAATAAATATAAATGCTCCCTTTTGTAGGTTTCTTAAGCCTCTAAGCATAATCCAAGTTAGGATATGTGGGCTTGGCTACCCATGTACAGGGTGTTAAGTCCAAATTATGATATAGCTACTTCAGTTGTATGTATGTCTAGCTAACCTCTATTTTGCAGGTGTAGTTAGATTTATTTTCTCCATTCAAATGTAATTTTTGTAATTAGGAATTAAAATTAGTGTTGTGGGAGAATTAGGATGAACATTGGCTAAAGGACTATGTCTTACATGCCATGTGATGCCTCAAAGTGAACCAAACCAAAAGAGAAGGAAAGAAAACATGAAGACTTGAAGAATTGAAGACCCCCATAGTATTCATTTATTTGTAAATTATAATTATTCTTCTATGTACCAGGTTGTATAAGGATAAAGCTTGACTACCCATTTTCTCTTTTCGGGTTGTACAATTGCGACAGCCTTTTATTCTTTTATGTTAGTTATAAATTTGTTTGATGTTTTGTTTAGTTTGTGCATTAGAAATGGCATACCTTTTTATAGTTTCTTAATTAATTGATGCTTTAATGTGTGGCCTAGATGCAATTAGGCTCTTAAGAAAAAATTAATTTTTCTACCCTGATTAATAACTCATAACTAAAATTTTCTACAATTCATAACCTCATATAAAGCCAAGTACATAAAGCAAGATAATTAAAAGATTTAGAAACCCTTTAGCTGAATGTTGTATGTGTCACATCATGCATTCATATTATTTCACACTTGTGCCGAGAGGGTTTCCATCCTTGCATGATAGGGGAAGGCTTGACCATTAAGGGTCTCCTCTGTGTTAGAAAATACCTCTTTTCTACTGATTTAGCCCATAACCTAATTTCATCATGCATTTAAGCATAACTGATCCCAAAACCTTTGTCCAAATGATGAGTCAAAATTGAATAAAATTTGAAAATATTTTACATTAGACTAAGTCATTATTCATACCACTCATGCTCTAGTCTCTCAGGGAGTGGGTTTAAGGACTTTAGTTTTTTTTCTAAATAGAAAATAGCCAAACTATCTTGCAAATCATATGACCAGACTTCATGGATTTAAAGCATAGGAGGTGTTAGGTAGTTGCCAGTCTAGGCGGTTATAAGTCCAGTAGTCAGGTAGTTTGCCCTCTTTTATGGAGACCTTATGCCCATTTTGGCTTAGATTTAGGTCGTGTTTTGGCTTATGCCAAAGCTCTCTAAATTTAGGATCCAAGGTACCTATTTTCTTTGGGCTACAAGCATAGATCCACACATCTTAAGCATCTACACAATCTTTGTTGTTGGATTATAAGTCCCAACATTCTAATGAAGTGTCAATTGCAACAAAGTTAATCTTCTTTTTAATTTCAAAATTATAAAGGCCAACCATGGGATAGATTGGAATGCTTACTAGGCCTCCTAGTATCATGAACATTCTCTACTTATTCCCTTTGGATTCCAATAATAAGTCATCTCCTTGAGTTTTCCCACCTGATTTTTTAAAAATACCAATCCTTTGATAGTCTAGTCTTAAAATCTTTGGAGACTTTCTACTTTAATCATGAGTGTTATTAAAAAATTCTTGATCCTTAGGATATAATTAACTATAGAGGATTGCCTCCATAGGGAACTTAACGAACCTGGCTAAAAATAAACTCTGCTTTACTTTTTCATGTAAAGTAGGGAAAAAATATCTAGTATATTCTCTCATCATGCCTCAGAGTCCTTATTAGGTGATTAGTCCATTATAGGGTGATAATTTCTATGTTTGAGATAGTGCATCATGCCTTAACCACCACTTCAATAAGTACTCCTAAGATCTATGTGGTGTTCCACATCCAAAAATAAACACAATGTGGAAGCAATGAATCTAGACCCATCCTCAATAAAGAAGTAGAGTTGACAAATTTTACAACCCAAAGGATGATTGACATTATAGATTTCACGAGGAGTTCAATCTCAAAAAATAATTATCAAATTATAATATGAATAATCAACCATCCACACCCCAATGATGGCTGAGTTGATTGAAGATATTAACCGGAGGGGTTATTATTATTCAAATTCCTCAAAATTTAAATTAGATATGATCCTCTATTATTAAATTAATAGAGTCAAGAGGATCTGAAATAGCAAAATGAATGATCAACTCCCTAGTGATGGCTGAGTCTATTGAGAATATCAACCGAAGGGGTCATCATTATAAAAATATCTGAGATATTTATATTCAACATCCTTATATTCAAAATCCTCAAAGTATAAATTTAGATCTAATCCCCTATTATTAAATTAATATAGTTGGCATAATCTATAGCAATAAACTAAATGATTAATACCCCGATGATGGCTGTATTGAATGAAGATTTTAACCGGACGGGATATCACCATCAAGTCATATTCAAAATTCAATATCAAATTAAATAAATTCAAATTTCTTGCAAAATACAAAAAAATTATAAAAGAAGCTTAATTTAAATTCCTAAATGAAAATCATCAATCTAAAAAATTTAATGCTAAAATCTAACCCACATTCCGTAATTATTTTTTGAATGTGATAAATTAAGAAAACTTTAACTCATAAAGGAGCCGACAACAAATCAAGTACACAATTATATTCATACTCAATCAATCTCATGTTAGTAATGACATGACCCATGTCTTTTGACTACGTGATTTGGCTAGTAAGCTCCACATATGATGTAGTTATGACCAGAGACTCTGATTGGGTGGCTACTGCCAAACGATACCATTATATTATGATCATTACTGTAGCCCATATGCTCCTCAATGGCTCTGCCCATTGAGATGTGAACCATAAGGTGTGCCTGATAAGGTGAAAATTCATCTGCCAGCTAAGATGAACTTAAATTTGTCTCTTTAGAAAAATATCACCCCAAGTCTACAAGGTTTCCTTAGATGATGCAACCCATGGCTGCTAACAAGGTTCTTTCAGTCAGGTTGGGTTGACCACCTCCTTTGACTAAGTAGACTAGAGACCATGATAGTCCAGGATGACAAAACCATGTGATGTTGATCGGGCACATCATAATTCCCCTAACCATCTGCTTTAAGTTAAGATGATGAATTTCATAAATCTAAATTTTGTACTCCACATGCTGCTACTATATACTACATATTTAGTGATCTAACGACTAGCCTTAATCAAAAGTTCTCTCAACATTGGGAGGGTAATCATAAAGATAAAACCTAGAACCATCTAAACAACTTACAAAATGATGACAAAATCTCGTGTCTTATCTACTATTCCATCTACCCTCTGAAAATTTGACCAACATTTAAATCACACTCTCTTCATCGAGAGGTCGGTTGGCAATTTTCAGAGCCCACAATGTGCACTTTAATATGATGACATTGAATGTAAAAACATCTCATTGTATAAACTATTCTATCCAAAAATAACTTATGTACATTTCAATATCATAATTTGAATGTTAAGCTCGAGATGTGTATAAGCCTTGATATTTTATATTAGTCACACTTATCAAAGAGCTTTCAAGTTCATCACAAATCTTAACCAATCCATTTGATTATATTCAATCATTTAATGTGAATAGTGATACTACCAATTGCATTAGGGAGTCTAGCTATGCTCATTGAAAAATAATTAATTTATGCTCATACTCCTAAGTGAGTTATCAAGCTCCATGTAATCTCTTCAAATTCAGTTGTACTCAATTGAAAATATTATTTGTTCATCAACATAAAATGTAATGATCTCAATGTGCATTGGATAAGTCATCTTCAAGTTTGTTGATGAATTATCGAGTCCCTTAGATGTGTCACTTGTGTATAATTTTTTCCAATTGACTTTCGATTTAGAACTTTACACTTTCACATAGGTTTTGAATATATAATGAATGTTTCTGAGATTCTTTATTCGTGTTCTCATTTTAAATCTTTTGTAAGCCTCCTTTTTTGTATTTGCATATGTTTTTTATTCAATATGATTTAAGCTTGTTTAATTTCTCTAATTTAAATCTCATGAAAGCCCAAATTTTTTTGATAAAGTTTCGACAGCACCTCCCATAGTCGGGGGGATTTCTACCAAAATTAGGTCTGCCCACCCATCTAAAAAGATGCATATAGGTGGTGTCTTACAACACTGCGGTCATATAAGCTCCAACCAATCCATCTAAAAAGATGAATATAGGCTCTTCAATTGATAAAATAAACATAATATATTTTGCACATAGAGACACATTATTACACATTTGTAAAGATGCAAGGTGACAACTCAATCAACAAGCTAATATGAAATATCCCTTTTTTATTTCACATTTTATTTATTTTCTATTTTTTTAATCATAGAGAGGGATAATTGTTTGAATTTGAAGTGAGATTAAGCCAAATCCAAGTTTGGTTAAGAAGAAGTTGAATGGGGCTGCTGTTGTTGATGGAAGTCTGAATTGTTGTATGCCCAAGAGCTGCAATGACAAAAAATGAGAGAGGAAGGAGGTTGATAAGGAAGGAAATGGGAAGAGGCAAAGAGATCTAGAGAGAGAGTTGAATGGAAAGTTCATTAAGCACCTTAGGAGGAATGGGAGAGGATGTGCTACAAATGGGACAAGATGCTAGTTTGGTGCTTGTGGGTTTGTTACGATGGGTAGTTGGTTAGAGAGGGAGTTGAAGCCAAGAGAGAAGAAAGGGAAATTGAGACCAATAGTAGGGACGGGGAAGTAGTGGAGGTCATTCAAATGGGAGAGTAAAGAGAACCGAATAGGATTTGGATTTACTTTCCAACTTGTAGTAGGGACGGATGGGCTCACATCAAAGGAGAAAAGAATGGGAAGGAGTTCATGTGGTTGGAGAATAGGAAGGAGCTCAACTAAGAGATGAACTTTGGTAGAGAGGGAAATCATGATGCTCGGATGAAAGTTCCTCTTACGCAACACATGGAATGGAATTAGGGTTGGCTGTGAATATAAGTGTTGTATAGTCTTAGGGTTCGAATGAGAGAGAAAGGAAACTAAGAGGTGGGATTCAAAATTTATTTGCCTTGTAGGGACTGATGGGCTTGTCATCAACGGGAAGAAAGAATGGGAAGGCAGCTCATTGGAGAACAAGAAGGAGCTCGAACCAAGTGATATAGATGTTTTGTGGGTAGAAAGGGAAATTAGAATATTCGACAAAAGTCCCACTGTATGCATGGAATGGAGGCCATGAATAGGATTGTTATATAGTCTTAGGGTTAGAAATGGGGGTTTTATTTAAGTGTTTAATTAATCCTAAGATGGACTTTACAGTAGCATTATTATATGAGCAATATAGATATCAATTTTAGGTTATTTCGATATTTCAAATCCACCCGCTTTGCAATTAGGCTCAAAACGGCATCGAATTGGCTCAATTTCAGTTCAAAAATATGCAATATCACTTCAAATAGCTTAATGTTTGCTCAAACATATTTGAATCGATTGTGAATAGTCTCATTTGATATATTTTATTATTTTGAAGATAACAGTGTGATCAATTTCAAGAATGGAGGTCATTTGGCGATCTTAGTAGCCTCCTAACTCTCATATATGTGTAGGTGCATTGATGGCTCAACCACTTGATCGATCGACTGTTAGATTGTACAATATGTATATTTTGATCAATTTTGATGTTCTGAATGCAATGGTGAAGTTCATTCATTGATCGAAGATCATTTCGATTAGTTTTGGTGACGTCTAGTGTATTTCAGCTTTGATTTGCACGATATTGCCTCTGTCAATAATTCTAGTAGGCTTGACTCGACTTATGTAGCATGCATGGAGGTCCACTTCATTGCCAATTTTGAATTAAGAAAAGCATTTGATTCGATCAATCGTCACTCTACATAGATTAACCCTTAAAGGCTTCCTATGATTTGTTGGATCAAGGCTTGTATAATGGATATGCCCTTCTCTATTATTCTTAATGTAGAAATTAAAAGACTTTTCAATTCCTCAAATGGGTCAAGACAAGGTTGTCCTCTATCTCCTTTTCTCCTCACTATTGCTATGGATTCATTCTCTTATTTTTTGTAGAGAGGGGTGAGCTTGACGAATTATAAACCCCTTAACTCTCGGTGTTGCACAATGTTTTATATTTTTGAATGACTTTTTTGGTCATGGGAATTGCAGATTCTAACACAGTGTTATCTCTCAAAAATGCTCTGATTCCCTTGTAAATTATATAAGACTTGAAACAAACAATGAGAAATCTATCATTTGTATCTCTAAAGAAGCTTACTCCAAGGAGCAATTATGTAAATATTTAAATGTCAAAGAAGGTTATTTTCCATTCAAATATCTTAGGATGCCTCTGTTGACCTCAATGTATACTACATAATTTGAATCGAGCTCACAAGCTGAATTTGATGAATTTTGAATAAATAGTGAAATCGGAGCTAAATGCACTAGCATCATCAAAAAATCAATCAAATGAACTTTGATGAACGACTTCATCATTATGTTCAAAATATTGAATTAGAATATAGATATTTCATAATTTGATGGTTGGCTAATCAAGATAAAAATCCATCGATGTGCTCATGCACATGTCGAAAAGGTGATAATGCCAAGACTCGCTCATAAAATTGCTCGCACTGTTAGTATCAAAATATTAAAATTTATTAAATGAGACTATCTACACTCAATTTAGGATTAGTCTACATGAATGTCTAGCTATTAGAAGTGATAACGAGCATTTTTAAACTAAAATTGATCCAATTTAGCACTTGAACCAAAAGACCTCCAATTATGAAATGTAGTAGTTGCATCTTGAACATCAGAATAACCTAAAATTGATACCCAATTTTTCTAAGTGGTGATACAATTATGAAAAGTAAAAATTGGAGTTTATTTTATTTCAAATAAGAAATAGAAGCATGCCTATATAAATCTTCTTAATACCCAACCCTAATCCACACAACACTCCCATCCATAGCCCTAACCTAACTCAGTACCGCAAGACTCTGCTCCTCTTCCTGTTGGACGACATGAGTGCTTTATTCTCATTTTCCTCTTTGGTCAAGCACGGCCAAAGAGCTCTGTCCCCATGAGACCTTTTAACTCCTCCTCTCGATTATTCTCTCTTCTTGTTGAGTAGTTGAGATCCTCTCTCGTTTCCTTCCTCTTAGCTTCAAGCCTCTCTAGAGACTCCTCCCTCACTCTTTTCTCCCATTCACCAATTCCTCACAGCAAACCCACAAGCACCGAACCACCATCTCCTCTTCCGGTCCCAGCCTTCCAGTTGCTTCGCCTGAAGTCATAGCTGACCTTCCTTGCTGTTCTCCCAATATTGTTCCATTTGTCCCATCTGATAAGAAAAAACTAATGTTTTGTTCTTAAGCACAATAGCTTTCCTCCCTTCGGCTCAGACCCCTCTCTCCCATCTGTCCCTCTCCACCGACGAGCTCAGAAATTTTTGCATCAACCGCAAATGTATAAAATGTGTGTGGATGTATGAAATATATTACACTTGATTTTTATGCAGGTACACGAAGAGCTTATGCACATCCTTTTAGATGGGTAGGTTGGAGGATTCATGGCTATAGTATTACAAAACACCGCTCATGCGCATCTTTCTAGGCAGGTGGGCATGTCTAGCTTTGGTAGAAATCTCTCTAGAGTGGGCCAAAATTTCAAAATCTAGACCGACGAGGGATGATAAAAAGGACATTTGAAACCAAAATTGAAGTTAAAATTAGTATTAAATCAAAATACAAACTCCTAAAATAAAAGTTGATTTGCAAAAATCAAACTCAAATGACCCTTATAGAGGACTCAACAACTCATCAATATATTTGAAAATGACTTACTCAATGGATATTGGGATTATTGCATGATGTGATTTTAACTAAGCTTAATTGAATTTGAAGAGCTTACATAGGGCTTGATAGCTCACTTAGGAGAAAGAACATAAATTGATCATTTCTAGTGAGCATTAGCTAGACTCTCTAATGTGTAATTGGTAATATCACTATTCACATTAAACAATCAAATATAATCAAATGGATTGATTGAGATTTATAATAAACTTGAAAGCTCATTGATAAGTATGACTAATCCAAAAGATCAAGGCTTATATACATCTCGATAATACTTAACATTCAAACTATAATACTGAAATATGCCGCTTCGAGAATGGTTTATATATTGAGATATTTTTGCCTTCAATTTCATCATATTAAAGTGCTCACAAATGGCTTGAAGGGTTGTAGTATGCACGTATTTTGATACAAATCCTATATTGAAAGCTTATGTTCAAATGCATATGGACAATCAACTATTTCAAAATAAAATCATTCATGCATGCATTATGAGGCAATCAAACTTTTAATCGCTATCTCGAGATATGTGCAAATGGTCATATCAAGAGATGCAATAAATTCAAACATAGCATCTCAAGATGTATGCAAGTACTCTCAAGAGATTTACAAATTTCACAAGGAGCATCTTGAGCTTAAATTTTATAAGATGTCTACCGAGATGCATGAAATTCAATAAAATCAAAAATAGACTCATGGGGCTTATCTATATGGTGAAGTCATATGTCCCACATACTCAATCCAATCCTCTTAGTATGGATAGAGTTGACATGATTGATTATAAGTGTTCAATCATTAAGAGGGTAGTTTTATTTTATATTTACATACGACCATCAAAGGTCTTAATAGAAGAATTTCTTATTTAAAATCCTAAATTCTCTAATTTGGTATGAAAAATATGATTGCAAACTTTAGTCATAGACCTAACCATGTACTGGCAAAAAAGTAGGGTTAATAGGGTCTTCCCTAGTGATGACTATGGTGAGCGTAGATTTCAACATGAGGGAATTACTATTGTTAGGATATTTAAATCATTATATCTCAAATTTGAATTTCTAAATGCAAGTTGTAAACTCGATCCTCCGCTAACAAAGGAGCATAGTTGACAAAGTCTACCCGAGTGATGATTGCACTGATTGTAGATTTCAATCAGAGGGATTCAATCTCAAATTAAAATTATCAAATTATAGTATGAATGCTCGAATCATTCGCTACCCTGATGATAGCTGTGTTGAATGGAGATTTCAATTGGAGGGGATACTCATCACCAAAATGTGCTTGTAAGCTCAAATTGAATTAATCAAAATCAAGTATTAATATAAATATAAAATCAAATAACTTACTAAGTATTAAATTTTTAAATGAAATTCAATATCCAAAATCTTAAAGCTACAATTCATTTACATTCCACAAATATTTATTGAATGTGACAAATTAAGAAAACTCTAGCTCACAAAGAAGCCAATGTCAAGTCAAGGGTATTTCTATATTCATTCTCAACCAATCTCATGCCAGTAAAGACATGGCCCATGTTTTTTAACTGTGTGGTTTGGCTAGTAAGCTCCACATATAAAGCAGTTATGATTAGAGTCTTTTGATCGGGTAGATGCTGCCAAATGACAACATTATATTATGATCACAACTATAGCAGACAATGGCTTTGTGCTTTGAGATGTGAACTATAAGGTGCAATTGATTGGGCAAAAGACCTTTGTTAGCTAAGGTGGACTTATCTCCTTAGACAAACACCACCCCGTGTATAATGATTGCTTGGACAATGCAACCCATGGTCTAATAAGGATCCTTCTCGTTGGGTACTACCTCCTCCACTAAGTAGATTAGGGATCATGATAGCCCATGATGATAGAACCATGAGATCTTGATCGGACACATCATCATTCCCCCAGCCATCTGCTTTAAGTTGATATGATAAATTTCATAAATCTAAATCCCAAAACTCTATATGTTAGTATTATATGCTATGCATTTAGTTATCTAATGGCAAGCCTTAATCAAAAGTTCTCTCTCAGTATTGAGAGGGGTAATTACCTATAGGTGCTTATACCTATAGTAAGCTTGGAACCAGATCTAAAGTCCTCATAAAATGAGAGTGAAATCTCTGGGTAGTGTCTTATCTACTATTCCATCTACCTTCTGAAATTTTCACCGACATTAATCGAACTCTCTTCATCGAGAGGTCGATGGTAAATTTTTGGAGTCCACAGCTTCTTTTGGATGGGCCTCTTAAGTCTGTTCATTTCAACCCTATGCTTGACAAACTACTCATGTGGCTTGTGAATTGGAAAATTATATTTCTCTTTTATGGTGGATCACTTCAACTCTTAAGATCTTTCATCAATAACTACGTATCATACTAGTTTAGTTTAGATCTATCTTCTTATCCAAATGTGTTCTTAAGAAACTCTCCTCATTGACTATAAATAATTTCTACTCTAGTGGTAAACCTAAAAAAACTATATCTTATATCTTGGGATTAAACCATTAGGCCTAAAGATAAGGGGGGAACTGGGCTCCTCTCGATGTCCACTTTAAATCTTATTAGTAAAATCAAAATTTTGTGAACAGTTTTGAATAATTCCTCTCCTTTAGCTGATTGGTGTCGAAATAATTATGAATTCCTTTGGGAAAAGTACCCTCTTCAACAATATGGATTTAGGAGGGAACTAAAATATTTCATTTCAAGGAGAAAATTTCTTATCATATTGAAAATGGCTCCACTTTCACCCTCTTCTTTAATCCATGGGGCAATAGATTTTCCTTATATGATCAACTTGGGTCAGAATGCTTTTCTATATTCAATAAGCCCTCTTATGCTACACTAAACTCTATTATAATCAATGGCAACTAAATGAGTCCAAATAGTTTCCAGCTGCAACATCCACTATGTTATCATTCCATAATGAATATTAGGCCAAGCTTTGATTCTGATTCCATTCTACAAAACGGTTAGACTAAACTCTCTACAAAGCAAAATAAATCTACTATTTTTGAACAACTGCCAAGTGTGGATTGGTATGATAGGATATGGTTTAAGGGTTATGTTATCAATTTTGTAAATTTTGGTTGGATAGCATATCTTGGTTGCTTGAAAATCTCATATCAATTCTCTAGAGGATTGATATTAGGTTGTTTTTTCGCAAACCTTTCCTTGAATCACACACTCATTTGTTCTTTGAATGCAATGAGTCTATGAAGCTGATTCAGAGTGTTTTTCCAAATTGGAACTCTCTTTTTTATGCAGTATTCTCTATCATAAATCTTATGTGCTTTAACTAATCTGAAACATAAAGTTATTGCTAGACATGTTAACTTATCATGACAATTACTATGTATATTGTGGAGAAAGAAATTGGATTCCACCACTCAGACACCTTTATATTAGGTGTGGAAGCAAAGATTAAATCTCTAGTTGCATACAAGATAAGTCGATGAACTATTAAGCCTTCTTGGCCAACACATGTTAAAACTCTATTGGACAATTGGAGGAGTTTTGGAGCCTAGAGCGAATTACAATACCTTAACTTTTTTCCCTTTCCTGTTTTTCTTTGACTTTTCATACCACCTGACACCTCTATATTAGACGCCTCCATCTGCCCTGCGGAAGCAAGAGGTCATTCAGGATATAGATTTTTTTATTTTATTTTTGGTTTTGGTTGCCACAATAGGATGGTAGGAAGGGATGATAGGCTTGACGCATATGAGGTCGGCGGATGGTATGAAATCTAGATTTTTTGGAATTTGGAATTTGAGGTAGGGAAATTTTACTTTAATTTTATGAAGATTTAATTAACTATATAATAGTAATTGAAATGCACTTAATTACAGTTATTCCCAATTGCAAAATCACATTTTTTTGAATATATAAATGCAATAATTATAGTAATTAAAATAAATAGACTTTTTTTTAACATATGTTAATACTAACCAAATATATATATATATATACATACATAGTCAATATTTGTGTGTGTATATATATATATATATATATATATATATATATAAAATCAGATTATAGAAATTAATATAAGCAATAAATTTGAATAATATAATATAATAATGATTTAGTTTGTCTAATCATGCAATTAAACTAAATATAATTAGCACACAGTAATCAATTTATTAAGTAGCTAATTAACATACATATATGCACATAATTATAGTGTATATCCTAATGGCCATATCAACGTGCTTAATCTAGCCTGATTTATTTTTAATTTAGCTTGATTATCATTACTATATTAGATATATATTTTTAAATTTGTTCTCATAAACGTCATCATATGTACATTTTAAATTTTGTGCATCCACCTCTCTCGTTCACTTAATTATTTGATTCATATTTGTACACCAATTTATGCAATATGAATGTCCTTCTTAGACATTTTCGATGCATGAATATGTCATAGCATTTCATTTTGCAATTGTTGCTCAAATAGTGGGGTAAAGCGTCTGTTTGCTCGTCACTCACATAGAGTCATCCAAACTGATCATCAATAGTCTCTTTCATAAGTTCTAATATTTTGACGATATTGACACGGTAAATCTCATGAACTAAGGCTATTTGGACGTCATCGAGGCCTTTAGACTCCAATCTATGTGTAAACATATCGACGACTCATCTTCTCCATCGATTATTTGTCGAATAGTGCAAAATATATGTTTTGATCAATTTAATCATTTAGGATGCATTGGCAAAGTACAGTTTGCAATTAGAGGTCATGTCAATCAGATTCTAATTATTAAGGCTTCTCGGCTTCGATTTACGTAGCAGCGTGTCCATAATTTATCGATTTTGTTGTTTGTGATTGATTCGATATATGAAATATATGTTGAGGTCAACAAATCTCCTTTCAAATTGTATTAATTTTTAAAATACATCCTTAAATCTATTCATTTCAATTAGCTCGAAAAAATTTTTCGATGCATCATTCAACTTAAAAGAAAATAGTAATGCACAATACAACCTATATATTTCGATTATCAATTATTTAAATAAAATTAAGCTTGACATGTATAAAACTCAAATATAATAGAAGGAATTCTTAAGATGCATTCATGTACACCACTTTATATTAATATAAGATTCTTTTTAGGAGATAAGATGTGTGTTCTCTAATTAACATCATCATTGTTCTATATGCTGTACATTTTTTCACATAACTCATCTATGTTTGGAGCAGCCATGGCTAGTAAGAATTTCTTAAAATTTTCTCATGCATTCAAGTTCAGAATATCTGTTATAAATTATACATTACTCACTACTAGGTTGAATAGTTGTAACTAATTCGTTCAATGCTCTCCAAAAGTAGATCTATAAATCATTATTTTCATTCCTAACAATTGTAAATGCTAAAAGCAATAAACTATTACTTACTTCGATATCAATTGTTGAAAGAAGTGTTCCCTTAATTTTTTTAAGATAACCCTTACAAAATGTCCAAACATATATACATGGCTTGAATGCTCATAACATACAGTGAAATCATTGCTAGCCAACTATTTCAATTCAATATAAAACTTGATTTCCTTACATAAAATATCCCATGCTTTATTTATTGTATGATTTTCTAATATTAAACTAGATTCAATCTATCCTATGATCTTTTCGGGCTTTACATATAAATGCCAATTAGTTATAGTTATGATATATTGACAAATGAATTTTGAGATACAATTAGGATGGTTAGTATTCAAAATAGGGTGAGGGCAGTGAGGGCTACCCATATTAGATATTTTCCAAGGGCCAATAATTTTTTGAATTTAGAAACAAGTAGAAGCGATTAATAAAGTCGTAACAGGTCATTATGCATCACATACTTAGCTATTAGCCTCCTCTTATTTAAAATATTTTTTTAGGAATTTCATATTATTTATTATGGACCAACTAATGATCATAGCTTAAAGTTCAGCTTTCAAAGAAAATATTATGGCGATTTCAAGACTTATTGGAAATACTATATTATTAATCTATCAAAATTTTTTATCAAAGGATCACATGAATTATTATAGCTCATTCTTGTGCTAATTTGATTACCTGAATGAAATTGCTATTTGATATCATAGCATCAATTGTTTCAATGTTATTGAAAACATGCTCGCAAATTAGTTGAGGTCCATTGTTCATGAGATTACAATTCATCTCATCAACATGCGTTTCAAATTCTTCATCTTTTTCATGATAAAACCAAGATCCATTAAATTATAACAACCAGCGATGTCCTCACCAATTCTGGGTGATGAGAAATTGTTGGTCTAGTCGACTACATCTCATTGTTCATGTTATTGATCAAATGTTTGTGTTATCAAGATAGTATATGATCACATGTTGCATTGTGTATTTGTAGTAAAGATGTTGTCATTGAATTGTGGGAAAACACGGATCATGATATAAAGATAAGATGCTAATTGCTTTAATTTCACATATATAATTAGTGGCTATCATCTAGGCATTGATAAAATGATTTCACACATCTCATCATCTGAAATTGGGGTTGTTATAGCACCACCACTAATAGGGAAATGACAAATACAGTCTATTGTTAGGATAGAACTATCAAAATTTCAAGCTTCATGATTTCTACATTTAAGCCCTTCCAAATTTAATGTTATTAAAAACTTGAATGGGATGATGCTTTACCAACATAAGTAGGATTCATACAATTAATTATAGGAAGATTTACATATATTCCACATATAAATAAAAGTTATATATGCTTTTAAATGATTAAATGATAGTAAAATGTGATATTAATGATTGAAATGTTATATATGTAAAATACATAAGAATTATGTGGTATGTATTAGCTTCACCATCATTTACAACCATAAGGTATATATTTGGTATGAATATTAGTACTAAAAATAATTAATAGAAACATCGCAAAATATGTCAAAGATATCAACTAAAAAACACAAACATGTAGTATTACAAAAACTAATTTCCAAATCGCTAAAAATATTTAACTAATTCTGTCATAAATGATTCATCAATTCATTTTAAATTGTGTGATATAACTTAAATTAAACTCATACTAATTGATGTGGTTATATAATAAAATAGCACTCCTCTAAACTCAATTTATAAAATAGAATTGAATATTACTATTAGATAGTACAAATACCTAATATAAAATAAAAAAATATCACAGACTACTATGAAATGAAATAATTTAAACAAATTAAGCTAGCAAAAACTTACCTCAATAGAAGGAGCAAACACTTATTATATGAAAATAGCAAGAGAAAGGAGTATATATATATATATATACATATTCTGGTAACTTTATGAAAGTACTAGCTTTTAGGCATTCCTTCAAATATTGGAAATCTGAGTGACCTAAAAGTCTTGACTCTCGACAATAACTACCTTGTGGGTACTATTCCCAATGAACTTTTAGGCATTTCTGCACTATCGTGCTATCTCGATTTGGCTAGAAACTATTTTGATGCGAAGATTCCCTAAGAAGTTGGCAAGCTTGTGAGTCTCAATGTGCTAAATCTTTCTCGCAATAAATTTGAAGTCATGATACCACAAACACTTGGAAGCTATCAAATGCTAATCAAACTCTACCTTCACAATAACTTGTTTTATGGCCCTATTCCTACTGCTATAGGAAAGCTGCGGAGCTTAGAAAAATTAGACCTTTCTTGAAATAACTTGTTAGGGGCCATTCCAGATTCTCTCCAAAATCTCAACTTGCTCAACCTATTGAATCTATCATATAACAATTTCAAAGGTGGAGTGCCAAATGTTGGTGTTTTTAAAAATGCAACGGCGATCAATCTCGATGGAGACATTGAGCTATATGGAAGGATTCACAAACTTTACCTTCCTGTGTGTGTTGAGTATTTTGAAAACAACAATAAAATGAAGAGAAGGCTTCATCGTGTTCTCAAGATTTTGTTCCCAATCCTAGGTGTGCTCCTGATCTTCCTATTCTTTGCTGCTATTCTATACTACTATTGGTACAAACTACAACATCAGAGAAGGAGAAATGTTTCAGACGGAGCACTTATAGAAGAACCAGTTCCAATGATTTCTTATGCTAAGTTGGTTAAAGCAATAGACGAGTTCTCTTATGCTAATCTTATAGGAAGAGGAAGATATTGGTCTGTGTACAAAGGTGCACTGCACCAAGGCCAAACAACAGTAGCCATCAAAGTGTTCGACCTTGACATATGAGGAGGCTTGAGGAGTTTCATGGCTAAATGTGATGCTTTAAGAAACATTCGACACCATAATCTTATGAGAGTCTTGACATCTTGCTTGACCATTGATTTCAATGGCAAAGATTTCAAAGATCTCGTATTTGAATTCATGCCAAAGGGAAACTTAGACGCATGGTTGCACCAAGGAGGTTCGACTGATGGAGGAGTTTTTATTCAACTGGAACAAAGGTTGAACATTGCCATTAATGTCATTAATGCTTTGGAATATCTTCACCATAGTTGTAAGCCACCTATTATTCACTCTGATATGAAGCCAAGCAACATCCTACTTTATGAAGACATGATAGCTCTTGTAGGAGTATTTGGGCTAGCAAGAATTCTTTTTGAATCTATAAGCATACATCTCCAAAATTTAGATAGTAAGAGTTGGATTAAAGGAATTGTTGGTTATGTTGCCCCAAGCGAGTACTTTTCTAAGAATTATGAAATACTTAAATTGAATTCTTAAACTTACCCTAAATTATTAGGAATAAAAAACCAAAAAAAGACCAACTATGCAAATAAATAAAGTTCAAAACATACAATCACTGAAAGTTCTCCATCTTTTTTGCAGAATATGGAAGAGGAGCCGATCCCTCTAGATTGGGAGATGTTTATAGCTTTGGAGTCATACTTTTAGAAATGCTCACCGGAAGGAGGCCTATTGATGATACTTTCAATGATGACTTAAACCTTCATCATCGCATCGCAATGGCTTATCCCCATCGAATAACTTATAACATTGATCCTAAAGTATTAGGTGAAGAACAACAAGAAGCATACATGAGCAGTATGGAAGAAGCAAGAAGAAACTATAGTAAAAGCATCATAGTGTGCTTGCATTCTATGGCAAAGATCCGCCTTCCATGCTTAGCTACTTCACCTGAGCAGAGGCTATGCATGAGAGATGCTGCGGCAAAATTGCATGCTATAAGAGCTGACTATCTTCAATTCAAAAGGTAAGGGAGGAGGTCTTTGAGGAGATAAATAAACTGCAATAAGCATCTTATAATTAAGAAATATTTCAGTCCACTTTATATATACAAATCATACAATCAACTCATATATATCTCTGTATATATGTATATTAGATAAGTCTCGATCATTCATAATTTAAGCATCAGTTTTATGTAATATAATTTTGTTGTATTGTCATGTAAGTACTATACAACACAACATTATAATAGCAAATGATGCCAAAGTTACCGGCTTGTTTGTTGAAAGTACAATTAATTTGATTAAAGCATATTTTAGAAACTAATAAATTTGATAAAAATAAAAACTGATTTAACTTTCTTGTGATATTGGAATCATGTTCATGTCAAAAGAAAATAGAACAATTTTTGCAGAGATGAAAATAACTTGAATTACCCATCAACGACACTATTTTTTATAGCTAATGGTGTGCATCATCTTATTTTAACTTAAAAATTAAATCAAACTAAATTTTTTGAGCAATTTAATTTGGTTTTGAATTTTATAAAATTTAATAATATTAATATCGATCTTTCTAATCTGCTTATTGTCTCTTCCATAAAGAGAGCGATTGAGACAATCTCTCATCATTACACAATGTCAATTTAAACATATTAAGACTCGTACTTTCACCATAAGAGATATCTTCAGAATTCATATTTACTAAATAATGCTATTAATTTTTTTATTATGAGAAACAAAATTATTCATGATAAACAGAAAGCCCTCACTATTTTTCTTCCTCTAAAAATTTTTGTTTTGAAAAATTTATGTTATTTATGAGCTACTCTTAATTTATGTTAATACTTATAATTTATTATTTGGAATGATGTTGGGCCTCTGCCCATAATTTTTTCCACAAAAAAGAGTTAACTGGGGCTGTGAGGCTGCAAAATTGGGAATGAGACGAACCGTAGACACCTCCATCTACCCTAGGGAAGTGGGAGGTCATTTAGGATTTAGAATTTTTTATTATTATTTTTTTGTTTTTTTTTTTTTTTTTTCTGGTTTTGGTTGTTTCAATAAGAAGGGAAGGGATGAGAGGCTCGACGGATGGTATGAAATCCAGATTTTTCAGAATTTGGAATCCGAGGTAAGGATATTTTACTTTAATTTGATGAAGATTTTATTAACTATATAATACTAATTAAAATGCATTTAATTACAGTTATTCCGAATAGCAAAATCACATTTCTTTAAATATATAAATGCAATAATTATAACAACTAAAATAAATAGACTTTTTGTATAATCATATTATAGAAATTAATATATGCAATAAATTTGATTAATTATAATATAATAATGAATTTAGTTTGCCTAATCATGCAATTAAACTAAACATAATTAGCACACACTAATCAATGTTAATTATAGTTTATATCCTAATAGCCATATCAACGTGCTTAATCTAGCTTGATTTGCTTTTAATTTAGCTTGATTATCATTACTATGTTAGATATATATATTTTTTAAGTTTGTTCTCATAAATCATAAACCTCATCATATGTATATTTTAAATTTTGTGTATCCACATCCCTCGCTCATTTAATTATTTCATGCATAACTATACACTAATTTATGCAATATGAATGTCCTTAGACATTTTCATTGCACGAATATATCATAGCATTTCAGTTTTGCGAACAAACATCGTTTAAATATTTCAACATCAAATCAAGAGAATTTTTGTTCGAATAGTGCGATAATGTGTCTGTTTGCTTGTCACTCACATAGAGTCATCCAAATTGATTACAAATAGTCTCTTTTAATAGGTTTTAACATTTTGACGATGCCGACTCGATAAATTTCATGAACTAAGGCTGTTTGGACATCATCGAGGCCTTTAGACTCCAATATGCGCATAAACATATAGACGGCTCATCTTCTCCATCAATCGTTTGCCGAATAGCATAATATATATATATATATATATATATATATATATATATATATATATCAATTTTAACATTCCGTCACATTGGCAAAGTACATTTTGCAATTAGATGCCATTTCAATCAGATTTGCTAATTATCAAGGCTTTTCAGCTTCAATTTACATAGTAGCGTGTCCATAATTTATCGATTTTGCTATTTGTGCTTGATTGGATATACGAAATATATGTGGAGGTCAACAAATCACCTTTTAAATTGTATTAATTTTTAAAATACATCCCTAAATCTATTCATTTCAATTAGCTCAAAAAGTTTTTCACAATTCAAATATAAAGAAAATATTAATGCACAATACAACCTATATATTTTGATTATCAATTATTTAAATAAAATTATGCATGACATTGATAAAAATCAAATATAATAGAAGGAATTCTTATGATACATTCATGTACACAACCTTATATAAATATAAGATTCTTTTTAGGATATAAGATGTGTGTTCCCTAATTAACGTCATCATTATTCCTTACCCTATACATTTTACAACATAAGTCATCTATGTTTGGAGCAGCCATGACTAGTAAGAATTTCTTTAAATTTTCCCATGCATTTAAGTTCATAATATCTATCAGAAATTGCACATAAGTCAATACGAGATTAAAAACTTGTAACCAACTCATTCAACGCTCTCCCAAAGTAGATCCATAAATCATTGTTTTCATTCCTAACAATTGCAAATGCTAAAGGGAATAAACTATTGCTTACTTTGATATTGATTATTAAAGGAAGCATTCCCCTAAATGTTTTCAGATGAAAAGTCTTGTCCTTACAAAATGTCTAAACATATATGCATGGCTTGAATGCTAAAAACATGCAGTGAAATCATTACTAGCCAACTATTTTAATTCAACTTAAAACTTGATTTCCTTAAATATAATATCCCATGCTTTATTTATTATATGATATTCAAATATTAAACTAGACTCCATCTATCCTATGATCTTTTTGGGATTTATATCTTAATACCAATTAATTATAATTATGATATATTGACAAATGAATTTTGAGATACAATTATGATGGTTAGTATTCTGCAAGTGCCAACAATTTTTTGAATTTTAGAAACATGTAGAAGCAATTAATAAAGCCGTATAGGTCACTATGCATCACATACACAACTATTAGCCTCCTCTTATTCAAAGTATTTTTTTAGTAATTCAATAGTATTTGTTATGGACCAACTAATTATTACAACTTAAAGATTATCTTTCGAAGAAAACATTATGGTGATTTCAAGACTCGTTGGAAGTACTCTAATATAAATCTATCTAATTTTTTTATCAGAGGATCACATGAATTGATTCTATCTTATTCTTGTGATTTGATTACATGCATGAAAATGTTATTTGATATGATAACATCAATGTTATTGAAAGCATGCTTGCAAATTAGTTGAGGTCCATCATTCATGAGATTATAGTTAGTCTCATCAACATGTGTGTCAAATTCTTCAACTTCAGTATTGAAATTCATGCTAAAACCAAGATCCATTAAATCATAATAGCTAGTGATGTCCTCACCAATATCTGTGTGATGAGATATTGCTGGTCCAAACATATTATTAGTACATATTATTGATCAAATGTTTATGTGTTATTGAGATAGTATATGATCTCATGCTTCATTGTGTATTTGTAGTAACGATGTTATCATCGAATTGTGGGATAATGTGGATCATGATATAATGCTAAGATGATAATTGCTTTAGTTTCACATACATAACTAGTAGCTATCATCTAGTCATTGATAAAAGGATTTCACACATCATCAAAGGTTGCACCACCGCTAATAGGGAAATGACACATACAGTCTATTATTTTGATAGAAATGTCAAAATTTTAAGCTTGCGCATTTCTATATTTCCTTTCCAAATTTATTGATAACAAAAATCTGAATGGGATGATGCTTTCCCCAACATAAGTAGGATTCATACAATCAATTGTAGGAAGATTTACATACATACACATAATTCTTACTAATTTTTATATCCAACACCTGAAGTTAGGTATTTACTTATATAATATTTTCATATGCTTAAAAGGCACATTTCACTTTTAAAAAGTGAGTGATAGTAACATTTTTGATGTAATATTAAAGATTGAGATATTATATATATGTAAAAATTGAAGTTTAGATATTAGATATATAAATCCATAAGAATTATGTGATATGTATTAGCATCACCATCATTTACAAGCATAAGGTATATATTTGGTATGAATGTGGGTATTAAAAAATTAATATTCAAAAATAAAAAAGAATTAATAGAGACATCACAAAATATGTCAAAGATATCAACTGAAAAATCGCATGTAGTCTTACAAAAATCTAATTTCTAAATCACTAAAAGTATTTAACTAATTCTATCATAAACCATTCATCGAGGCACTTTGTGTGATACAACTTAAATTAAACTCAAAATAATTGATATAATTATATAATAAAATAGCACTACTCTATGCTCAATTTATAAAATACAAATGAATATTATTAATATTAGATAGTATAAATACTTAATAAAAAATAAAAAATATCACAAACTACTATGAAACAAAATAATTTAAACAAATTAAGCTGGCAGAAACTTACCTCAATAAAAGGAGCAAACACTTATTACATGAAAATAGCAAGAGAAAAAAGAATATATATATATATATATATATATATATATGATCTTGAACGAAGAGGGCAGCATCATGATTGATTATTCACCATCCAATTCAGAGATCGTAGACTTTACTTTTCTTGACTTGAAAATAAAAAAAATTAAAAGGGATAAATCTGAACGAGTACGAATGGAGATAAATTTCCTGTAAGCTCTAAAGGCATGTGCGTGAGTTCTGAAATAATAACTAAGAATTTAAAAATAGATTCATGAAGTTATTAAAGATTTTTTAATCAGTGTGAGGCTCCTTATAGCTCTCATCCTCTTGCTTGTATGCTCAGATCTTTCATATTCACTCTCCTCCATTGCTACCAATAACAATGCAATAGATTATGAAGCACTTGTTTGTTTCAAGCATCAACTCTTGAAGCAGTAGCAGAGCAACTCTTATTCTTCCGCCACTTTGATCTTGAGTTCATGGAGGAACAGAACCAATAAGCTTTTTTTCTCATTGGAAGGGCCACATGCGGCAGCAAGCATCTTGACAGAGTCATAGCCTTGGATCTCATAGCCTTGGTCCTCTTCCTACCTATACATCCAATCTCACCTTTGCTTTTGATCTCAACTACAAATCAGATGATATCCCTCCCGGTCTCTCACGCTTGAGGCATCAGAACTTCTCAATCTAAGCCAATTCCTTCGGAGCATTTCCACCAACTTGAGCTCAGCTTATAATCTGTGTTAAGCATAAATAATTTTAAAATTCCTCCTTCTTCTTCTTCTTGAAGCTCAAATACCTTAACATTGAAGACAACAACAATAGTGTCAACATCCCAACTTCTCTAGGAAATCTTTCATCCATAGAATCTCTCAACATGGCAGCCAACAATCTCAAGAGGAGCATTCCTAGTAAAATCGAAAGCCTCACAAATCTAAGAAATTAAAGTCTAAGTTTGAATAATTTGTTAAGCATCATTCCTTCTTGTTTCTTCAACCTCTCGCACTTACGCGGGCTTTCTTTGAGTGAAAATCATCTCTAGTGGTATTTTTTCACCAAAGATCGCTAGTACTCTTCCACTAGATCCTATATTTAGGTAGTAACATGCTTAGCGGATCTTTAATTCAAGCTCTCATTAATTGTACTAGCTTCGTGCAGATTGATATGGGCGAAAACAAACTCAAAGGCAGACTTTCGCCTGATCTTGGAAATTTGCAGAATCTCAACATCCATAACTTAGAATTAAATGAATTTGAATCTGATGATGCAGAAAGCTAGAAATTTATTGATTCTCTGACCAACTGCATCAGATTATAATGCCTCAGTCTTGACAAGAATGAACATGGGGGTGTTCTGCCAAAATCTATTGTCAACCTTTCGATCTAGCTCCAAATGCTCTTAATTGGAGGCAACCACATCTCAGGCAGCATTCCATCCGAAATCAAGAAGACATACCACATAGCATTTGGAAGCTTAAGATGTTACAACTGTTTTATTTTAACGCAAATGGACTTATGGGAGCCATCCCTTGGTCCTTGATGAACCTCACCCACCTCAGTAGATTGAATTTTGGCAAATGTGAGCCATTCCTTCAAATATTGGAAATCTCGGCCAAAACTTTTGAGTCTCAAGCAAAACAACCTTGTAGCACCATTCCCAAAGAACTTCTAAGCATTTTGTATATCGAACTATCTAGTTTTGGTTGGTAACCATTTTGATGGGATGATTCCCTAGAAGTTGGCAAGCTCGTGAGTATCAATGTGCTAGAACTTTCTCAAAATAAGTTTAAAGGCATGATACCACAAACACTCGAAAGCTGTCAAATGTTAATAGAACTCTATCTGGATAATAACTTATTTTATGGCTCTATTCTTACTACTATAGGAAAGCTGTGGAGCTTAGAATATTAGATCTCTCTCGAAATAACTTATCAAGGGCCATTCCAGATTCTATCCAAAATTTCAACTAGCTCAACATGTTGAATCTATCATATAACAATTTTGATGGCAAAGGCAAATGTTGGTGTTTTAAAAAATGCAACGACGATCAATCTCGATGGAAACACTGAGCTATGTGGAGGGATTCCCGAACTTCACCTTCCTACATGTGTGGAGGATTTTGAAAACAATAATAACGTGAAGAGAATGCTTCATCATGTTCTCAAGATTTTGTTCCCAATCCTAGGTTCCTCTTGATCTTCCTATCATTTTCTATTATTCTGTGCTACTATAGGTACACAATACAACATTAGAGAATGAGAAATGATTCATGCAGAGTAGCTATAGAAGAACCATTTTCAATGAATTCTTATGCAGAGTTAGTTAAACCAACAGATGAGTTTTCTTCTGCTAATCTTATAGGTAGAGGAAGATATGAGTCGGTGTACAAAGGCGCACTACACTAAGGCTAAACAACAAGATATCAAAGTGTTCCCATCATACAAGGAGGCTTCAAGAATTTCACGACTGAATGTGATGCTTTAAGAAACATTCGACACCGTAATCTTGTGAGAGTCTTGACATCTTGCTCAACCATTGATTTTAATGGCAAAGATTTCAAAGCTCTCGTATTTGAATTCATGTTGAAGGGAAACTTAGACGCATGGTTGCACCGAGGAGATTTAACTGATGGAGAAGTTTTTCTTCAACTAGAACAAAGGTTGAACATTGCCATTATGTCTCGACAATTCTCCATGACCCTAATATTGAATTGAAGTGGCTTTGACTTTAAGTGTCGGTGTAATTTTTAGAAGGCAGATGAGATAGTAGATAAGACACTACACAGAGATTTCACCCTCATTTTGGGAGGACTTTAGATCTAGTTCTAGGGTTTCTATAAGCGCAAGCCCCATAGTTAATTACCCCTCTCAATAAGTGAGAGAGAAGTTTCAATTAAGGCTAGTCATTAGATCACTAAATGTGTAGCATATAGTAGTAGCATGTGGAGTTTTATAATTTAAGATTATGAAATTCATCATTTCTTTTGATGGTTAATGATGGCTATATAGATCTCATGGTTTGATTGAGTGGTCCCTAACTACTTAGTTAGAGGATATAATCGACTCAACCTAATAGAAGGATCCTCATCAGCAACACATGGGCTACATCATCCAAGAAATCATTGTATACCAAGGGTGGTGTTTGTCTAAGGTGACATGCTTATGTATTCCTTAGCTAATAAAGGTCTATTTGCTCTATCAAGTATACCCTATGATTCACATCTTAAAGGGCAGCGCCATTGGGGAGCATATGGGCTACGATCATTATCATAATATAATGGAGTCTAACTGGCCAAACCACCCGATCGGAGGACTCTGGTCATAACTGTTTCATTTTTAAAGCCTACTAGCTAAGCCACGCAGTCAAAGGACACAAGTCACGTCCTTATTGGCAAAAGAATGATTAAGAGTGAGCATAGTAGAACACTTAATTTGACATTGGCTCTTTTGTGAGCAAGAGTTTTCTTAATTTATCACCCCTAACAAATAGTTACGGAAGATGGATAGATTGAGTCTTCATTTAAGCCTTTAATGATAGAATTCTATTTAAGTAGTTTCAGATTGCTACTTAAAAATTGATTAATTAGAATATAATTAAGAGCTTTAGATCTTATCAACTTTATTTAAAACTAATGAGGATTAGATCTATTGACCACGTAATTAGTTTCTTGATATTTTATTGATTTAAAACTCTTATTATGGTTTTAGATTTTTAACTACCATTCAAGACTAAAGAAAATAACCCACATTTTCAAATATTAAAATTTACACTTGAAATCTCTATGTCCAAGCACATGAAGGAATTTATAGATAATTTCACTTAATTAGTGATTTTGTTAATTTTAAAATTTATAATTAGAATGAAATCCCTCAATTTTTGATTAAAGGAAGCCCTATGATTTATAAGATTTTGATTTAGTATCTTTTTTTGTCTGCTTGTACAAAGAGTTACAGATTCGGTGGCGAAGAAGGCATTTTGATTTAGATTATAATTTAAAATATTACTTGTACTTAGTTTACTTGTTGAGTTTTTGTAATTCTCCCAACTTGATTATGTTCAATTTACATCACTTTTGATAAGCTATGTCAATTTCAATGTTTATTGCTTTAGCCCTACTCATGCTTATTAGCTAGCATAGTAATCACCTCCATATTCATATAAAAGTTATTAAACCCAATTTGGATTCATCCTTAACTCCATATCAAATTTTATATTTATTTGAAAACTAGGCTTCAAATTTATTGTAAGTCTCTTATGAGTTTGACATTTGTCTCCCAAATTTTAATTAAGGCTTGTTTAATTTTGAGAATTTTGAATAAAAGAGAACTCACTTTATTGCTTCAATTTAAGCCATAGAGAATTACAATTAAAGCTTATGATTTAATATTAGCCTCTCTAAATTTTACTTGTATTTTAAATGAGTATAATATTTTTTCCAAAATTTTCTTTAAAAGGTCTCCCCCTATTTCTCTTTGATTTAACTTTTATCTCCATATTTATCATATATCTTTTTGTTTGACTTAAGTTTAGGTAATTTCTATTTGAATTTGTTTAAGTCTTGACTTTTAGTCTAAATTTCCTCGTCATCCCTATATCATCGAAGTGTTTTGGCTTTCTCGACACCCCTCATGAGTGGTGGTGTCTTGACACCGCAGCCTAGTTTTTTTATCTCGTGCCCCTCTGAGCACCACGAGGCCTTCAAACCTAAAAGAAGACATACAATGCAATATATATTCATCCCTAGGGCTGAGAACGATCCGATTTTGAGTGATTCACTCAAATGCGAATGTATTTTTATGATGGCTCAATTGGATCATATGATAGCTTTCTTGAGCTCCGGATCGAATGTGAATATAGCTCGATCCGGATCGAAAGCAATTCAAGCCGGCTCGTTTTTGATGGTTTAGCTCGATTTTGGACTTTTTTTGGCTCAAAATTAAAAACGAGCTGGCTCATTTTGATTTAAGTAGCTCAAACTTAATACACAACAGCACAAAGAAAAAAATCACATAAATTGAAATTTGCTTGAATTTACTGTATAAAATTGAAATTTATATCAATATAATAATTACATTGTACATATTTAATTGTGTTTAGCCAATACAAAAAAAAATCAAGTTTACAAAAATATAAATAAAAGACAATAGCCATTATAATCATCTTCAAGTATTTGCAATCTATACAAATTTCTATATTTCACTTGTAGACTCCAAGTTGCCGAGGCCATCCAATAGCGCCATTAAAATAAAGAAAGCTCCAAAATAGATTGGCGAATGGCGAGGTTGTCTGACCATCCAATGAGAGCCACCAATGATGGATCAGAATTTTTTGTTGGAAGAAACATTAGAGAAGTAGCACCAAATTTGCAAGCATCTAGGTAAAAGAGTTAGCACAAATAATTAACAAAGCAATACAGATCAAATTAAAGGTGAAAATAGAATAAAATGAGTGAATTATAGAAGATCTAATGAGAGCAGGCTCAAGCTCAGTCACACAAATTTGGGGCAGCCACAAACATAAGCATCCAAACTTCCAATGAAGGGTTACATCACGAGTGCTACTACCAACCAAAAGATGAGTGAAATCATCCCAGCCTTCATAGCTACATCGAGGTGGAACAACTTTCATTTGGAGGAGTTGATATGGTCTTTAATACATACATAATAGAAAAGAAGGCAAGATAGATGGTAAAGGGATGCCACCCACCCCATATAAGATATGTATCACCAAATAATGTCCACAAGTTATGAGAATGCACAAGCAACAAAATCCCAAACCAGCTGAAAATTCTGGGCACATCCACCATAAAGACTAAGCAGTTGCTAGGACGAAAGCTCACAATATGGGAAGAAAGACTAAGCATAGACAAAATGAAGGCAAAAGTAGGACCATAGTTGAGATTCATAAAAAAGAACATGCAAAGATCCGTAAATAATGATATCGAGGAGGAAGAACTAACATCAAGAATGTTAGGAAGCAAGGCAACCCTCCAAGAAAGGGTAGAGGTTCAACCACCCGAAAAAAATCCCAGATAGAAACCAGAAAGAAGAATGGAAAGTAAGTGGGTTCCAAACATAGACTCAAAAGATCAAGAAAATTATAATAAAGAATATACTCTTTTGGCCAAACCAAAATGATAGAGCTCTAATCCAAGCCAAAGAAGTCCTCCACCCTATGAGCCACCAAGATAGCCAAGAATTCAAACATTAGACTTTGAACCATCAGGATGAAAGATAGAAAGAGTTATCAGATATAAACACTAAAATCCCAAGGCAAAGCCATAGGCAATAGCCACCAATTGAAATCCAAGGACAGGAGAATCCAATTTAAACAGCCTGATACAACAGCCAAAAATTAGAAAAAAAAAATCCCTTTAGAATCACAAATAATCCAACAACCAAAGATAGCCGCAAATAAGAACCCCAACAGAGTCATCATCAACCAAGTCCAAAAAACATCCAACCCGTAGTTTGCAGCCTTCCAGTTCATAACACAAATTAAAAATAGAACCTCAGTATTACAAAAGGCACACCCAATATTTAGAAGATATAACAATCCAGAAGCATCCAACCTTACACTCATCTAGAACTGCACTAAAAAAAGGATAGATAGCCATAGGAAAATAGTTTTCCAAGCTAAAACCAAAATAACAAAGAGCCCGTAAGGTCACACAACTCCTCTTAGCAGTAGGAGCAAAACCAAGAGAGAAAGGACAACTAAAATCAACTGGAAAAACCTTTTTGATCAGCAAACACAAGGAGATAGAATAGCCAGGCATAGCAGGAAGGTCACAAAAATAGCATGAGCAACACCTAGAAAGGGAAAAAACCCAAATACACAAGAAACAACCAATCATACAATCCATAATCAACCGATGACAATGATTGGAAAACATCCCAAAGATAAAGAAGCCGCCACGCCCACACAAGAAAAATAGCAAGAGAGGATTTATCTGAAGATATTTATAAAAGAAGGAGGACTTATACAGAAGATATTTCCAAAACCTGCAATGTGAGACAACAAAATATATCTTATTTGTAAACAACCTGTTATCTACCAAGTGCCAATGAGATTATCCACTAAACAGAATAAGAAGATCATTATTGTCCAACTCCTTGGAGCCTTCAAGCAGTCCCTTCCATATGGCCATACATCAAACTAAGGCAGTTCGAATACTACAAAGCCAAAGCTAACCATACAGCCATACATCAAACTAAGCAGCCATCTCAGATGTAATAATTCCAGGAAGCTCATATAATATTGTATTCAGCTCTTCCAGTAAAACATTAAGTAAGAGGACTTATACAAAAATGTAAATGAAAGAATAGTTCAGCCCCTATATCTACTCATAGTATTGATCTCATATTGGTACAAATAGGTGATAGCAGAAACAAGATGTGATGAGTAAACCAATGGCTTGATTTAATTTTTCTGTTATCAAGCAACGGTGGAGATAATATTGCGATAGTGGTGACAACAAATTGTCTTAATTTTGAATGCCAATTTATCACAAAGACATTTCATAGCAACATTTTACCAACAATAAATCTCCCCTAAATATTGAAGATGAAAAAGTTTTTCTTTATCTTCTTTGAGGCATGCAAAGTTAGCATTAGGTCCATGATTCTAAAGTTGTATTTTTTATTTTATTTTTTTGCCCTCAAAATACTGAGATGATTGGTATTTTTAGGGTGACATAAGACGTTGAAAAGCATCAACTTCAATTATATGAAAATGCAAAATGATTTCAAAAGCTCAAGAAAGTTCTTCAACTATTAAAATGTGCAAATAGTACTACAACGTAAAACAAGTCTTCCAACCTTCTATTTTCATGATTGAAAAACTACAACTAAAATGTAGAAATAACATTGTATAACAAGTACAAAATTAATAAAGTAAGCCAATTTTTAAAAGGCCAAACTTTAAACATTGTAATTTGTAAACCACAATTTCAAAGCAAAATTGTAAAAGTATTTTGTCACCCCTAATGGTCTCAAATTTTTTCATTGACCAAACCAATATATTAAAAAATCAAAATTGACCATATTGTAAGCCTAAAAATTAGTAATTTTCTCAAAAGTCATCTCAGTATAATTTTATCATTGGGCATTCAAAATTAAAAATAAACTTTAATTGTTAAAGTCTACAATACATAAAACTAGTAATTACAACTTACAACTTACAAAAGCATATTGTGAAAGCCCATAAAATAATGTTACCCTCATGAAATTCAAATTTGCAAATCCACACTCAAGCTTCCAGGCATGATATAGCTAAGTTTTCTTCAGCTAAGATGTCAAACTGGAAATGAAAAGAAGACGTTGTTTTTATTGAAAAAATTAAATAGAATGTAATTTTACTATATAAAAAAAACAGAATGATGAACACATTACCATAGGATCTTTCAAATTTTTGTACGCTGCATGAATCCAATTCCACTGCATATTAAGGCATCCAATGTTTTTGGTGAAATAGAACTTCTATAATCACTAAGCACATGACCACCGCGACTCACTACAACCAGATAGTTATTGGAATTGTAAAAATATCTTTTTCCATCTTTGATAGTGTCTTGTACTTCATGGCAGACTTTTTCCACCAATCTAAAATATCAAATTCTGAATCAAGACATTTAACACAAGCTTCATCTAAGTATATCTCTAAGTCAGATTTCTGTGGAACTAAAAAGCCAGTAGAGTCTATAAAATCATACAACCCAGCCAAATCATCAGACAAAATGTGACTTCCTTCTATTGTAGATGTTGATTCAGCTTGTATAGTAGGTGCTCCTATACTTTCTGTAGTTGTATGTTGTTTATCAACACATAGAAAGAGTAGAGCTCAAATAATTTTTGTTTCACTGTGTCCTTTTTCTCATCAACAATATCATTGCCATAAATCTGTGAGTAGTAATAATTGATGGCAAATAATTTCATTCTGGGATCTAGAATGCATGCAATTGAGAATACAAAGGAACAATCGCCAGATTTATCAAATTTTACCTTCATAGTGCTTGCCATATTAGAAATGAAAAGACTTTCAGATAAATATTCTCTATCTAAGGTCTTCTTAATTAATATCAGATTTGGAAGAAGCCTATTTGTAGGATAGTTAGATCCAAAAAAATTTAGTTATTCATGAAAAAATGTGAAGCAACTCTCTAATCTTATCAAATTGATTCCAATCTTCTTGAAACCATATGTAATTAAGGTCTCGCAAAGCATATTCTGGAAAAATAGTCTTGTAGTAAAATGCAGACTCCAACATTTTGTATGTTGAGTTCCAACATGTAGGAACATCAATGCATAGTGACTTTATTGTTGATAAGCCAATCTGTCTAGCAATCTCACCAAATTTGTGTAAGAGACTAAGAGATCGCTTTACAAATAAGATTGATTCTCTTACCTTTTCAATTATATTACCAATTTCTTTTAAGCCATCTTGCACCATTAGATTTAAAATATGAGCAGCACTATGAACATGAAAGAAATCCCCATTACCATAAATCTAGACCTTCTAGTAAATAATGCTTTCAAGTTTCTAGCTGCCACATTATTTGATGATGCATTATCCAAAGTTATAGTGCTGATTTTATTTTGAATACCCCATTGTAATAGAATTTCAGAAATGGCTTGATATCAAACTCCACGAGGAGGATCTAAATCACTAAAAGATTATCACTACAATTTCCAATCAGAACTAATATAATGCACTGTGAGACACATATAACCAATTGTTTGGCTTGATGTCTAGCAATCACTAGTAAGGGAAACTGTCTCAGTTAATTTAGAACTTTTTTAAATTTTTCTTTTTCCACTTCATGCACTCTTCTTTGACACCAAATCTAGAAATTTTATGGTAGTTTGGATTCATAGATTTCATCAGAATATTAAACCATAAATGTTCAACTATCATAAAGGGGTATTCATGAACAATGATCATCTTAGCAATAATATTTTTAATTCTGTTATGATCATAAGTAGTTGAAACACACAAACTAGAAATCGAATCAGTTTCTTCAAGGTCCTCAGTTATAGGATCAAAAAACTTTTGTCTCTTTTCACTAACACTATTTTTGCTATAGTGATTCATTTTGTAATGTCTGCTCAATTGTGATGTAGTACGTTTTTGTTTAACATAAGACTTAACACAATAATTGCATTTATACTTTTGTATGATTTTTCCTTTTAGACCGATATTGAAATGTTGCCAAACTTGAACGCTGTTTACCCTTTCTATCATCTATACAAGTAATTTCATCAACACTATCATTTTGGCTTTAGCATGAGGTTGAGTTGAGGAACTATTTGATTTGCTTTGAGAGTAACTTTCCATTATATCTATACAAATATAATATGATTCAATTATAAACTCACATGTAAAATAACAAATAATTATAATTTGTATGTGAATAACTAATTTTAAGAGTTTACAAGAAAGTTTAATATAACATCAACCACATGTAATTTAAGATGCTATTTAAATAAATCAGTTGGTTCAGATATCTAACTGAATTTTTGGCTAAAAGGACAATCCACATGATTAATTTTAAGATGACATAAATATAATCTTTCTGTCACAAGATGTACATGAGAAATGGTACCACAAAGGGACAAGCAAGTATTAATCTAATATAGCAAGATGCATGAACCACATATATTCCTGAAGAAGCCAAAATGAATGTAATTTGTCAAAAAAAAATCTTGATTTTGGAGAAAAAGGAAAAAAAGTTCATGCAAAGATCTTATATTCAACCACTCAGATAAGGATTCATAACCTAGAACATTCAACTATTAAAGCCTAAATCAACCAATGAAAAATATTTAGGCATTAAAATTTATCCACATATTTATGCATGGACCACACCAACTACGCCCATGTTTCAAGCTAATTTTTAGGTTTTAACTTCATGAAGAGCACTTGCATTGCAAAAACCCACAATAATCCCATTTTCTTAGGTAAAGAAACAAAAAAGCTCTACATTAACACCATTCCAAGTCTCATACTCTCATACAGCCAATAGCCATACCCCATACAGGTTTATGCTAGAAAATAAGCCATTCTTCTTTACAAAAACAAAAAGCCATCGACCCATCAACATCATCTTACAAGTTATACTTTCAGTACATACTTATAATAGGACTGGAAATTTTATGAAGGCAATAAAGCCCATAAATTTATTACCCAATAATAGGATTGTGAAAGTCCACACTTACATCATCTTATAACTTATACAGATCAATAGGATTGGAAATTTTATGAAGGCAATAAAGTTTTCTTTGAAGAAATGAGAAAGAAATAAATGTTGAGGGATAAATTCTACAAAGTTTTAAACCTGAATTGTAGCTTAAGTATATCAGCCGACAACCATATACAATAATACAACAATACAAGTGCAAAAAAATTTGCAGCTTCAATACTTTAAATTATACAAATTTTTCAGCATACCATATCCATATTGAATAACATGTCAAGACTCAAGAGGTGTATTTATCACTTATTAGTGGAGCGGTGAATCGGTGATACACAAGGAATCAAGAATCATCTCTTCATAAGTCATAACAGATTTTTGCCTTATTATCTCACATTCATCCATAAATGTGAGAATGAACATAAAATATGATATTGTTCTTTTTCCAGAAAGTTGAGTCAAAGAATAAACATACTTCACTTACAATAGAGGATAATACATTGATTGTGTTGATCGGCTTTGAGCCTTTGAGAGTGCCATCAAGACTCAAGAGTAATTAAGATATGATCAAATGAATAATGAAACTATAATATATAAAAACAAATAACTAACAAACATCTATGCCATAAACTAACTAGTAAAATTAACCGATTATGCTGCATAGAAATGATCAAATGAGACTTGAAAGAAACAAACCGAGCAAATTGAAAGTAACCCAAGTTGCAAAGTTAAGAAATAACAATAAATCTACCATTGAGAAAAAATGACCACATTGACAATGCAAGTCAAGGTACCTCGATTAGTAAGAAATAAAGCACGATTCATGCAAGAAAACTGAGGAGATCAAGTGAGGACCAAGAGGGAAGAATTGAGAATCGCTCTCAAGAGAAGCCCTACCCGCAACCGCAAAGATAAGAAATCGAGAATGAGAGAAGGAACTCAAAGAAGTCACGGTCCTCACGGAGTCGGAGTTACGAAGCGTCGAGGCTGGAATTTGAAAGGGTAAAACTGAAACCGTATATCAAGCATTCACCTTTGATCTCACGGTGGACTCGGAGAGGTAGAGAAGGAGAATCGCCATTCGCAATCGCTCGTGATTTTGATTTCTACAAGCCGCAAACTGTATTCGAGCCTTTCAAAAAATTGAACGAGCCAATTTAACTATGGATTGAAATCAGCTGAAATTTAAAACCGAGCCAATAATTCAGCTCGTGGCTCGGCTCGTTTAGCTCGATTCGAACTCAATTCGAGCTAAATATGAGCTGACTTTCGAGTGATTAACGATCTTCGAACAAATTTCTCAAACCTATTCATCCCATTTTCAAGTCTAGAAATTAGATAAAATTTCAGCAGCATTGCCTAGGGAGAGCGACATCTAATGGATGTTGGCTTACTCGGCCTCATGAGCATAGCGAGTGGTGTCTTGCAATACCACAGCCAATTTTTCATCTCTTTGTGCCCTCATGAGCATAACAAGGCCTTCAAACCTGCAAAGAAACACAAGCATGTATATATCCACATTCACACATTCCATATGTTCTGACTCATTTTTCTGCACACTACAATGATCGGCAAGGGAACAAGGTTAGGCATGCCGAAAAATAAGAGAAGAACCCACCTCATGATGGTATTCCTCTCCAGTTACGGTAAAGAGAAGGGTCGGCAAGGGGAGATGACGCCAAAAATTGGGAGATGAACCCACCTCATGATGATGTTACTTTCATTTGAAAGAGAAGAAAGAGGGGTTGTTTGGCTGTAGGGGAAGTGGAAATGCTAGAAACCTAAAGAAGAACCCACCTCATGATGGTGTTGCTTCACGGTTTCCATCATTTACAAGGGAAGAAAGAGGGTTGTTTGGTTGCAGGGGTGATCGGGGCATGAACGGAGCATATATGTATTTTCACATTCACATTTCTCACACTCACTATGCCCTCATGGGCATTAGCGGGGTCTTGAAACTTGCAGAAAGAAATGCAAGCATATATGTATTTTCACACATTTACATTCATATACATTCACGAATCGCACATCGCACATATTCAAACTTAGGCTTGATACTATCCTAGACCACCAAGCAATTTCCTTCAGACACTCCTCATTTCTCTGAAGCTATTAAATAAATTAATGGACTGGGCTTCTCCTCTTTGACATCATCTCCAATGAGGAAGCAATCAAAGCCATGGAAGCATTTTAATCTAAGAAGATTCTCCAAACATAGAATGACAGAGCTTTTTGTTGCAAAGCAAACAACAACCTTAACACCCACACCCTTAGCATCATCCATGAGTCTAAGAATAAGAGGTCTGGGCTCAATAGTTCCAAATTTGATTATTTCCTTGTATCTTTCTGTATTCCAATCCTAGATTAGGTCGATTAATCTTTCCCTATCGGTATCCATCAATGGCAGCTCTACATAGATAGAAGAAGAAGGCCTTGAAATACCATCTCATCTTATGCTTCCCTCCACCAATTCAATTCTGTAGTTCATCATAGAAATCGAAACCCCAGTAAAGAAGCTTTAGCGAGGAGATAGGGCATCGGACGAAAATGGGCAAAGGCTTCGTTGTACACTTGCTAGTGGAGATGCTCCAATTCTAGGATGATGCCATCACAGTCAAATATTAGGGCTTGCAGGGGAGGGAAACTGGAATTCAGTGACAGTTTCATCAGTATGAGCAGAGAGTTTTTCGACATGATTGTACTGGGCTCCAAGGTAAATGACGTAGGACTTTTGAGCAGCAAAATCCTGGCATTGATGAAAATAGAAGACTGTGATGTAAAGAAATGGTAGAAAGCTCATTATTTTCTAGATCATCATCTTTATCTCTCTCTCTCTCTCTCTCTCTCTCTCTCTCTCTCTCTCTCTCTCTCTCTCTCTCTCTCTCTCTTCAGTTGAAACGTACGAACATGGCCTTTTTCTCCTTTGTTTATAGAGAGATGAAGGCTTTAAATGGGAAGTTGAATCAATTACGGTAGCGCATGATCTTGATGCAGATAATCATGGTGGACTGATTTTTTTTTTTTTTTGAAGACAGGAGAGAGTGTGCCCGCTTCCTTTTCTTGCAATTGAAAAGAATCCGAAGGAAAAGAGGGAAATGGTTGAGGGCTTCATGCATGAAGAGGAGCGGGAGTGGTTGGGCCGAGTGAGATGAGAGATTTAGGTTAGTTTCATTTTGTTAAATTGATTTCTAAATGGATTAAATGACTTTAATGTGAATTTTATGCCGATAAAATCACATGATATATATATATATATATATATATATATATATATATATATATATATATATATATATCAATTTAAGGTTATCCCGTTGTTCTAAACACAACGACACAGTCCGTTTCATGATCGGAGGTCGTTTGATTCGAGTCGGCATCAAAGTGAGTCTATTTCAGTTTAAAAATGTGTGCCGCCACTTTCTATTGCTCGATGCTCATGCAGACTTATCCGAATTGAGCGCGAATAGTCTTACTTGATATATTTTGATATTTTTGAAGCCAATGGCTCAATAAACTTCATGAATGGAGGTCATTTGGCTTGCGTCGATGCCTCATGACTTCGATATGTGTGCATGCATGTTGACGACTCGATCACTCAATCGGTTGATCATCAAGTTGTACAATTTTTATATTCTTACTAGTTTCAATATTTTGAATGCGATGGCGAAGTCCGTTCATCGATCGAAGATCATTTGGGCTGATTTTGGTGACATCCTGTGCATTTCAGCCTCGATTTGCATGTCGTCACTTCAAATCATTCGACATTTGCATGGACTTGTTTGAATTGAGTGTGGACAGTCTCATTTGATAGTTTTTGATGTTTCCAAGCTAACTGCATGATCAGTTTCATAAACGGAGGTTGTTTGGTCATTGTTGCAGCTTTCCGACTCTGATATGTGTGTCGACACATTGATAGCTTGAGCGCTTAATCGATTGATCATTAGATTTTACAATATTTATATTTTGATCAATTTTGACATTGAATGCGGCGATGAAATCTGTTCACCGATCGGAGATCATTTCGATGATTTTCAGTGACATTCAGTATATTTTGAGCCTTAGTTTGCATACTGTCATCTTTGTAGTCCGTCGAATTTGACTTGTGGACTTGACTTGACTTATAACACATATGTGGAGGTCAACACATTAATGTCGCTGAGGCTTTGGAATATCTTTACCATAGTTGTAAGCCACCTATTATTCACTGGCTTCAAGCAACATCCTACTTGATGAAGACATGATACCTCATGTAGGAGAATTTGGGCTAGCAATAATTCTTTCTAAATCAATAAGCATACCTCTCCAAAATTCAGAAAGTAAGAGTTGGATTAAAGGAACTATTGGTTATGTTGTCCCAGGCGAATACTTTTCTAAGCATTATGATATACTTAAACTGAATTCTTCAACTTCCCTTGAATTGTTAGAAATAGAAAACCAAAAGGATAGATCAATACTATACAAACAAATAAAGATCAAAAACATACAATTACTGAAAGTTCTCCATCTTATTTGCAGAATATGGAAGAGGAGCCCATCCATCTAGCCTGGAGATGTCTATAGCTTTGGAATCATACTATTAGAAATGCTCATCAAAATGAGGCTTATTGGACTTAAACTTTCATAATCTCGTCGAAACGGCTTACCCCATCGGTTAACTGATATCGTTGATCCTAAAATATTAGTTGAAGAACAACATGATGTAGACATGAGCAGTGTGACAGAGGCAAGAATAAATTATAACAAAAGCATCATAGAGTGCTTGCATTCTATAGGAGAGGTTGCCCTTTCATGCTCAGCTACTTCGCCTGAGCAAAGGTTATGCATGAGAGATGCTACGACAAGATTGCATGCAATAAGAGCTGCCTATCTTTAAACGAAAGAAGGTTAAGGTAGGAGGCCTTTGAGGAGATAAACAAGCTACAATAGCATCTTATAGTTAAGGAATATTTTAGTCCACTTTATATATACCAATCATACAATCAATATATATATTAGTGCAACAATAAATTTGATTAAATAGACAAGTCACGATCTTTCATAATTTGAGCATCAGTTTTATGTAATATAATTTGGTTGTATTGTCATCTAAGCACTATACAACACAACATTATAATATCAAATGATGCAAGAGTTATCGGCTTGTCTATTGAGAGTACAATTAATTAGATTAAAGCATATTTTAGAAATTAATAAATTTGATAAAAATAAAAATTTATTTAAATTTCTTATGATATTGGAATCAAGTTCTTGTTAGAAGAAAATGAAACAATTATTACAGGGATGAAAATAACCCAATTGCTCATCAATGTCCTTATTTTTTATAGCTAAGAGTGTGTATTATCTTATTTTAACCTAAAAATTAAATCAAACTAAATTTTTTGGGCAATTTAATTTGATTTTGAATTTTATAATTTAGATTTTGATTTTAATTCAAGAAAACTTTAGTTTTTGATTTTTGATTTGTTTATTAAAAATTTTTGGATGGAAGTAAATAAATCAAATTTATTTAATAATTTGGTAAACTTTTTATAACCATCATAAAAATTTGAAATATTTTTAGTGCATGAAAGTGTATATATATATATATATATATATATATATATATATATAATTTTGCATGTATTTATAGATATATATTTAATCTATAACTCTTCATTATTCAAATTGAGGGGAATTAGCAAAGAAGAGAGAGCTCTAAAGCTTGAAGATTCTCCAAGCATAATCGTGCCACCACTCGACGGTCGCCGACCACCGCCGTCGATCGCCAACCACCAACAACCATCCTCGTATTACCGCATTGGTCAGCGCCATCGAAACACCATCTCGGTCATCACCACCAGCCATCGTAAACTATACCATATCGATCCATGTCGACCACCGTCGTTTGGTGCATGCTGCCGACCACTATTGCGCGTCATACCACCATCGAACATCATTGTCATCAACCACCATCATCGGTCATCACCCGACCCGCGATCGGTCACCGCCGCCCGACCACCATCGCCCGGTCCGCCACCCCACCATCGATCCGCGCTACGGCGACCATGGCCATTTCGCCGTCGACCACCACCATCGATCATCATCGTCATCGACCACCGCCATCGGTCACCACTGCCGACTACCACCGGCCATCATTGCCGGCCATCTCCATCGATCATCACCACCACCATCATTTGTGGGGTATCTAATGTTCACCATCGCCCACCGCAACAAGCTACATTGCTAACCACTTTGTTACATTGTGCGATTAAGGATTCCCAATGTCAGCCTTTCTCATATACAATTCTGTAACCCCGTATCGAGAAAACTTTGTACTCCGAAATAGATACATAGTAGAAGATTTTTACTAGGCTAGGCCTGGTAGTTTTTTCCCCTTTTCTTGGGGTTTTCAACGTAAATATTCTAGAGTGTCTTGTTCATTCTTCAAACATCTATGTGTGTGTTGGATTCCATAACAAAGCTAAGGCATAAATTTTTATTCTATAGCAACTGGTTTTCTAGCATGCAATAGTTTGGCGTCGTCTGTGGGAAACATTCTCTTTACATCTTCACAATGGTTGATAATTTGATTTTATGTACAGAATAACACACCTATATGGTGAAGAAAATCTTACTCTCGAGGAACATATAAGAAGAATGAAGATTCATCAAACTTCGATCCTTCAGCTTTTGTTGGAGACTAGGAGGGCAACTCTTAATCTCAAAAGATTATCCAAACCAATATTTTGGATATCTAATTAATTATCTGTTCGAGAAACAAATCAGTAATACTAATAAAAAAGGCAAAGTTGAAGGAGCAACTTTGGCTATAAGCTCAAACAAATATTTTGATTTGACCCCTTCCACACAGGTTAATATCATTGAGCGAAGATTGTGACAAATAACCTCGGATAAATCAAAATTTCATGGTTTTGATTAGACCTACTCTACACAGGTTAACGTCATCGAGCGAAGACTCTGACAAATAATCTCGGATAGGTCAAAACTTTGTACCTACTCCACACAGGTTAACGTCATCGTGTGAAGACTTTAACAAATAACCTCGGATATGTCAAAACTTTGCACCTACTCCCCACAGGTTACGTCATCGAGCGAAGACTCTGACAAACATCCTAGGATAGGTCAAAACTTCAGACCTACTCCACATAAGTTAACATCATAGAGCAAAGACTTTGACAAATAACTTCGGATAGGTCAAAACTTCACACCTACTCCATATAAGTTAATGCCATCGAGCAAAAACTCTGACAAACAACCTCAGATAGGTCAAAACTTCACACCAACTACACATAAGTTAACATCATCGAGAAGACTCTGACAAATAATCTCAGATGGGTGAAAACTTCAGACCTACTCCACACAGGTTAATGTCATCGAGTGAAGACTCTGACTAACAACCTCAGATATGTCAAAACTTTGTACCTACTCCATATAAGTTAATGTCACTGAGTAATACTCTGATAGATAATCTCAGAAGAATCAAAATATTTAACCTCTTCCACACATGTTAACATCATACCTTGACAAAACAACTTTGGATGAGAGTTAAAACTATTGACATCTTCCACACAAGTTTAATATTACCGAGTAAAACTCTAAAAAATAATCTCGGATAGGTCAAAAATCCTTAGTAGATTCGATTTGACCTCTTCCATACAAGTTAATATCATCGAGTAACACTCTGACAAACAATCTCAGATATGTCATAACTTTGTACCTACTCTACACAGGTTAACGTCATCAAGTAACACTTTGACAAACAACCTCAGATGGGCCAAAAATACTCAGCTAATTTGATTCAACCTCTTTCATACAGGTTAATCATTAAGTAACACTTTAACAAACAACATCGGATGGGTCAAAAATTCTCAGTGGATTTGATTCAACCTCTTCCATACATGTTAATGTCATCAAGTAACACTTTGACAAACAATCTCAGATGGGTCAAAAATTCTCAGCAGATTCGATTCAACCTCTTATATACTAACACCTTGACAAATAACCTTGGATGGGTCAAAAATCCTCGGTGGATTCGATTTTACCCATTCCATACAAGTCAATAGCATCAAGTAACATCATGAAGAATGATACTCTGAAATTATCTACCAGAATTTATGAGTTTTTTTAGGAATGATTTCTAATTAATAGTTCCTCACCACCTTGACAGTTGTCAACAATTGGAGTTTCAAGGAAATCAATTTTCAATGAACTACAGGCCTTGAATACCTCCAAACTCGATCGGTCGGATGAGGACAGCTAATGCCTCTCTCGAGGAAAAATTGAAGACTCGTCGTATGAACTATGTGCCTTGATCGCCTCCAAACCTGGTCGATCCAACGAGGACAGTTGACATATCTCTTGAGGAAAAACCAGAGCATCACCGTATGAACTATGGGCCTTGATCGCCTCCAAACCCAGTCGGTCAACAAGGATAGTTGACGCCTCTCTCGAGACAAAATCGAGCTCGTCATATGAACTACGGGCTTTGCCTCTCCAAACCATCGGTCATTGAGGACGGACTCTTCTTCGAGGAAAATTGAAGCCTTGTCATATAAACTATGAGACTTGATCGCTTTCGAACTTTCAGTCTAACGTGATAGTTGATGCCTCTTTGAGGGAAAATGAATCGTCGTATGTATGAGCCTTGATCATCCAACCCGATGGTCGGCGGGGATAGTTGACGTCTCTTTTGAGGGAAAATCGGAGCATCGCCGTATGAACTACGGGCCTTGATTGCCTCCAAACCGTCGGCCCGATGAGGATAGTTTACACCTCTTTTGAGGAAAACTGGAGCCTCACCATATAAACTACGGTCCTTGATCGCCTCCGAACTCAGTTGGTTTGACGATGACAGTTGACGCCTCTCTCGAGGAAAAATCGAAGCCTCACCGTATGAACTATGGGCCTTGATCGCCTCCAAATCCGGTCGGTCTGACGAGGACATTTGACGCCTCTTTTGAGGGAAAACTGAAGCCTTACCCTATGAACTACCGGTCTTGATCGCCTCCAAACTCAGTCGGTCTGAGAGGATAGTTAACGCCTCTTTCAAGAGAAAGCTGGAGCCTTGCCGATGAATTATGAGTCTTGATCGCCTTCGAACTCGATTGGTCCGAAAAGGACAATTGACGTCCTCTCGAGAGAAAATCGGAGCCTCGTCGTATGAACTATAGGCCTTGATCGCCTCCAAACCCAGTCGCTTCGACGAGGGCAGTTTACGCCTCTCTCGAGGGAAAATTGGACCCTCGCCGTATGAGCTATTCTGTCTGATCAAGAGCGTAATCACCTTCTTCTAAGAAGAAGGTCGAAGCCACCGACAAAAGAAAGTAAAAAAATATTCACCTAGCCCTTGAACTTACTAGATAATTTCATCCAACACGTAAACTGTAGTGTATTGTGTCTTCACTTGATCATAGGGTGGTTTTTATAAATCCACTATAGGGAGAAAGAGAGAATAAATTAAAAAACTCCCATCTCCTTATTATAGCATTTAATTAGAAAAAAATCATCTCCTTATTGTGGCATTTAATTAAAAAAACCCCACTCTTCTTATTATGGCATTTAATTAAAAAATCCGATCTCTTTCAAGACTAAATGCCCATATATATATAGTATATATATATATATATATGTATATATATAAATATTATATGTATATATATACATATATATATATGTATATATATATATGTATATATACATGTATATATATATATGTATATATACATATATATATATATTATATAATATATATATATATATATATATATATTATATATATAATATACATATATGTATATATAATAATTGTTATGTATATGTATAGCGTATATTATATATATATGTATGTATATGTATATACATAATATGCATATGTATACGTATTATTACGTATGTATATTACATACATGTATTATAATGTGGCATAACGTATTACGATAAACGATGCATTACGTATCGCCACGTAATGCATACGTATTAATGCATGACAGAGCAAGACATACATTTGGGCAGATATATTATGGCACGGCGTATTATTGTTGACAACCACGTATATATATATTATTAACATATGAAGACGTATACATATATGAGCATAAAGAAACATATATATTATTATATTATTATTATTATAATTATTATTATTATTAAGACATATTATAATAGAAATAATAATATATATTGGCACAATAATATTATATATACATAATATTATTATTGTTATACAAACACATTGCATACATTATATTACATATTGTACATATATATATATTGTTATTATGTTATGTTATACATATTACATATATACATAATATTATATATACATAACATACATATATATATTATATATTATTATAATAATTATTATTATATTATATACATATAATATATATATATATATAATTAAATAAATAAACATCAATAATTAATCAGATAATAACAAATTAATACATATAACATATGTAATTATAAACAAAAAGTAAAGTTGTTTTATTTAAAAAAATTAATATATTGGATGAAATACAACATCCAAAAGTGGGGACAACTGATATGAAACTGAAAATTTCACTAGTCGAAGCACAAATCTTAATGTCGAAAGTAATCTGATTCTGAGTCAAGACTAACCCAGATCAAGCGCTTTAAATATAATTATAAATTTTGTGATATCAGTCGGCTTCTAAATATGGAGTGTTTATAGTCAAATCGAAATTTGATCTAACAAGCATGATCTCCTAATTCTAACTTCATTTGAGCATTCAAATACTTTAAATACATTAGATGATGAAAGAATCATTTCAGCCGTCCGATGGAGTGGGTTTGATTTTGTGTATTTACAAAAACGTCACTCCTTTAATCTATAAATAACTCATCATTCTTCACATTAGGGGAGGCCAAAAAAAAGAGAAGAGAGAGCTCTAAAGCTTGAAGATTCTCCAAGCATAATCGTGCCACCACTTGACGGTCGCCAACCACCACCATTGGCCACCAACCACCACCGACCGCCGGCCGTACTCATGCGGCAACCACCGTTGCTTGGTCATCACCTCCAATTATCGATTTACCACTATCGCTTACCGCTGAACACCGCATGCCACTACCAATTACTCCTGCCGCGCCATACTATTACCACCATCGACATCATCATCAACTACCATTGTCATCACTGCCGCTGTCGCGCTACCATGCTGCTGACATCAGCGCTGCTGCCACTATCGCTTACCATCAACCACTAATTATCGACATCATCATACCACCGCTGACCGCCAACCATTTTGCAACCATCTCCGCATCCACACCAACCATCGCTGCCGCATTGACTGATCCCATCATCCAACTGCCACCAACTATAGTCTAACCACTTTGGCATAACTGTTGTTATCTGATTCTGAGATTTTCATTATCAGGTTTTCTCATATATAATTCTATAATCTCGTATCGAGAAAACTTTGTACTCCAAAATAGATACATAGTAGAAGATTTTTATTGGGCTAAGCCACGTTATTTTTTACCCTCTTCTTGGGATTTTTCCACGTAAAAATTCTGGAGTGTCTTATTTATTCTTTAAACATCTGATTTGTGACAACAAAGAAGGCGTAAACTTTTATTCTACACCAACTGATTTTTTTAGTATACAACAATAATAAAAAAATTATATAATAAATATAAATTTTATAGATAATTTTTAAATTAGTAAACTTAAATTTATTCAAAATAAAACTAAAATTTATTTGATTTTACATTCTATTTGATTTATTTGATCCAATTTTTTAAAAATCTAAAATTATTTAATTTTAAAAGTTCACCATCCAAATCCTTTTGATATCAATATATGACTATTGTGAAGAACTTAAAAAAAACACAGTGAAAAAGTTAACGCATAGATCTTAAAAAGATAATAAGCATCCTTAATCACAAATACATTATGATTTGTTATAGTAATTTTGTGCCATTGAGAGAACGTTTGATATCTGACTATTTTTTTGAAGCAAAAAATGGGGGAAAAATTGACATTTTTAAGATTTATTTGATACATATGTCATGATCATGACAAAAATAATATTTGATTAAATAATGATTTTTTGATCATAATAGTCAAAAGTTAAAATAATTGAAATTAAATATAATCTTTAAAAAGAAAAATAGTTTTATTTTAAACTTAAAGATTATTATTCTATTATAAATTTATGAAAAGAACTATAAATATGCTGAAAAAAATACAATGAATGAATGAAAAATTATTATTTTTAACATAAATTTACGGGTCATTCATTATTAATTATTAGATATATATAGTTAAGATTTAAATAGATAGTCATAATTTCAATGAAGCCGATCAAAGGTGAAATATAAATTTAATAAATATACATATAAATATATATATACACACTGGCAGACCTGCCTTGAAAATAAACTGCATTAAATCGTAACTTCTACGGGTAAAAATTATTCTAGTTTTATTTATATATTAGGGTTTAGGATTATTATTCTAGTTTTATTTATATATTATTATTATTATATATTATTATTATTTTTACTATGTTTTATATTTTAAAAAATATATAATTCAATGATTGTAGGCTATTGTGGCTTTATTTCTAAGCTACTGTGTCTTAAGATATATTTTTTTAAAGAATTTGTTAATGAGGATAATAAAATAGAGTATTATGTTAAGTTTCTTGAAAATTTAGCAGTAACATAAGCATCTCTCTTAAACTCAACAATATTAGTATGTTTTTCCATAAATTATGACATAATTTCATATTAGTATGATTTTCCATAAAATATGATGTAAAACCATGACTTATTCTATAACAAACTTTAGTGCTACTTGTAGAACTCTAAAAAACTTTGATGAAAACTTATCTTAATTATCACTATTTATTAATTATTTTGCAAATTGTCATTTTTATTTATTAAATTATATGATCATTTATGTTTATTTTAAAATAATTTTAAAAAATTTCAATGCATAACTTTGTTTTAAAATTTAAATACTTTCAAAAGGAGAATCAGCTTGGTGATATTTAGTATGTAATGGATGATTTTGAATTTTAAAAAAATTACTTAAATTTCAGGAGAGCTTCTATAAGTTGTCTAATTAATTTTATAAAATTTATATTATTAATTACTGTTTAAACTTTTAAAACTTTAGGAAATTTAATAAATAGATATTTTTATATTATAGATTATATAATTTTATAAAATTTATATCATTAATTAGTGTTTTAAACTTTTAAAAGTTAATGAAATTTAATAAATAGATATTTTTATATTATAAACTATTTGACTTTGAGTCTGACAATAATGTTGAATAGAAAATAAAAATAAGAATAGATAATAGATAAAGTTTATACATCTTTTAATTTTTCTATCTTGTTTAACAAATAAAAAAATAATATATAACGTGGATCTACGATATATCCAAGACTTCACAATTTTCTTTTAAGAAATCCATTTCTTTATCCTCTCTCTCTCTCCTATGATCACTTTCTCTTTCCACCGAAGCCCCCATCTCCTGATTTCTTCTTTTTCCTCTGCCAAAAAGCAATGTCTTCAATTGCTTATAGAAGTCATCGCCAGCTTCTCTTTCTCTTCTGCACTCTTCTTGTATGACCTTGCTTTATTGAATCTGCGAATGTCGTTACTCATCTTTCGGGCTTTGAAGGAAAACTTCCTTTCTGCTTGGAAACATCTATAAATAATTCATTAGGTTTTATTCAAATTGAACATCTATAATGCCAAATAATTTTTAAGATTTGATCCATGCAAGACTTAATAAATACTAATTTACAGGATAAAGTAAATCTTACTTGTTGCGAAACAATGGCTTAATAAAATAGAAACCTAAGTTAAATAATATATGTTTATGGCACAAAATGTCATTTTCATGCACCATATAGAGCATTAAAATGAATAATAATAAAAGTCTTAATAAAAGAGAAACTCATCATTTATTTAGTAATGAAGTAAAAGAAAGGGATTATTTTTAAAAGAATGTAACATAATTACTTTAGTACAAAAAATTTTTTAGAAAAATAAAATAATTTCATCATCATGATATTTTCCATATGTCGTAATCACAAACCCATCTATAACTTTTTTTTAATGTAATCACGAGAGGAGAGAGAGAGAGAGAGAGAGAGAGAGAGAATGATAAGAGAGAGAGAGAGAGCGAGTTTTTTTTTTGTTTTTGCTTCGATATAGAGAGAGAGAGAGAGATTAATTTTTTAATTAATATAATTATTTAAAATATATAATTTAAAATATTTTTTATAAAATATTTAATAACTAAATATTATATATATTTATTAATTTATATTATATATATATATATATATATATATATATAATATATATATATATATATATATATATATTATATATATAAATAAAATATACAAAAAATATTTTAATTATCATAAAATTTATAAATTTATTTATTAATTTTTATTAATTAATATAATTATTTTAAAATATATAATTTTTGTTTTTTGTTAATACATAAAAAAAAATATTCATAAATAATTTTTTTAATAAATAAATAAAAAAAAGAAATAAATTATATAAATATTTTATAAAATTATATAAATAAAGTAATTAATAAAAATAAATAAATAAAATTTAAATTATATAAATATTTAGTTATTTAATATATTTATAAAATATTTAGTTTAATATATTTATAAAAATATTTAGTTATTTATAAATTTATTTATTTATTATATATATTTATTCCTTTCTTTATTTATTTATTGAAAATTATTTATTTATTTTATTTATTTTACATTTTTATTTTGTATATTATTATTTATAGATTTATATAAATATATATATATATGTTATATATATATATATATATATATATATATATAATATATATATATACATATAATATATATATATATATATATATATATATATATATATATATATATATATATATACATAATTACTTTTATTTTATAATTATAAAAATATTTAATAATTATTTGGCTTTATATAACAAAAAATAAATTATTTAACTTCAATTATGTATTTTAAATAAATAAATATTTTTAAATAAATAAATATAAATATATAAATAACTAATTAAATAAATAAATATTTTTAAATAAATATAACTAATTAAATAAATAAATAACTAATTAAATAAATAAATAAATATATAAATAATATTATTTATTTATATTTTTAAATTATTTATATAACTTAAAATATTTATATAATTTAAATATATAAATAACTAAATAAATTTATATATATATATATATATAATTAATTTATATAATTTATAAAATATTTATATAATTTATTTCTTTTCTTTATTTATTTATTAAAAATTATTTATTTATATATTTTAAATATTTTAATTATATATTAACAAAAATTAATAAAAATTTATATATTTTAAATAATTATATTAATTAATAAAAAATTATTAAATAAATTTCTAAATTTATATATATAATTAAAATATTTTTAAATTATATATTTAATTATATATATATATATAAATTAATAACTAAATATATAAATATTTAGTTATTAAATATTTTATAAAAAATATTTTTAAATTATATATTTTAAATAATTATATTAATTAAAAAATTAATATATCTCTCTCTCTCTCCTCGCTCTCTCTCTCTTTCTCTCTCTCCCTCTCCGCGTGATTGTTAAAATCACATAAAAAAGTTTAGTTATGTCTTCATTTTATATTATCAAAAAATTTTTATAAAAAAAAATTTTTTTGTACTAATTTAATTATAATTACTATTTTAAAAATAATCCCAAAAAAAAAAAGCTTCGCAGCTTGCATAAAAAGCCTAACTTTTATCCTATTTGATCTAGACTCTCTAATAAATGGCATCAAAACAGATGATTGAATTTGAATTAAGAGCTTCATACCGTTCATGGATTTGACGGGACTTTTGTGTTTTCTACTATGCTTGAGTGAGGCCAAGAGTGATGGATCCCGCTACAGGCCCCTATGGTTGGCATATGATATTTGATGAGCCTCAAAACTTATATTTGAAGTGGAGTGATAGATTATATGGAAAACTCTCATTGATTAGGTAATTTGCTAAAACATGCAAGAATATTGGACATAGTCTCAAATTGAATATATGAAAGCATGATATAAAATACTAAGTGTTAACCCTCACACATAAGCTTGAACTTTTGGGCTGAAAATAAGTTGATCACTTGTTTATAAGAACAAACTTGGGTTCTCTTTCATCCACATTCTCTGATGATTTCATTTGAAACAATTTTTCTAGTATTAAAATTTATATATAAACTCTATAATTAGCTTCTTTAGATGTGTATAGAGTCTCTATGTGACATCTCAAATATAAGGAGGGTAGTTAAAAAAAAAGAAGAGAGTGATGAAGATAAAGAGCAACTTTTGGCAAGTTTCTAAGAGAAAAGAAGATATAAATTAATCAATATGCATCAAAAGTAGAAGAAATGATATTGACTATGTAAGTAGAGTTTGTTCGTAAGATGCAAGAGATGAAATCTTCATGGGAATAGCTAAGCATGATGAAAATACCTATGATAAGTGATGTGAGTTCCAAAAATTTGCCACCGACCTCTTGATGAGAAGAGTATGATTTAATATGCATTAAATTCATAATAGTAGATAATACACTACCAAGAGATTTAGCCCTCATTTTGTAAGGACTTTAGATCCGTTCCAGGGTTTCTATAGGTGCACCATAATTAATTAGGTGAGAATTAGCTGAAGATCGTGACTCGCTCGAAAGTCGACTGACCGTCGACGAGATCGCTCGAAAACGAGCGATTGAGTTGTGAATGGTTCAATTTAATTCGAGCCGATCGAGCCGAACGCTGCTTCAAGCGAGATCGGATCAAAGTGTCATGAGCTGAAGCAGATAAATGTCCGACATCTGACGGGCGATCTAAAATCTCTATTCTAAATTCTAATACGCCGACTCAACCGGCCCCGACCTCTTCTCACTTTTCGCTTCACTTCTCGATTCCTTCTTTCTCCGCTTCCTCCTCCGTTTCACTTCTCCGTCGGTTCTAGCTTCGATCAAGGCGCGTGCAGATGCGCCGCCAGATATCGCCGACCGTCGATCTGAGTGTTTGGTTTGTCGATTTCGCTGGTCTCCAGATCACTGTGTGTTTTGCTTTCCTTGCTCCGTAAATACTTTCTCGATTGTTTCATTTCCGATTCTAAGTATTTCATGGAATCATGATGTTGGTTATTTCAATTGTTTCTGTTATTCCATTATTTAAGGTTCGCCTATTGGATTTGGGGATGTTTCAGTTCTTTAATCATTCATGTGTATCTATGTTTTTTACGGTTGGGGACCTAGGGTACTTGCAATTTGTGGGGTTTGTAACGATTTTAGGTTAGCATGTTGGCCCGTTGGGGTTGTTTTGGTTCTAGCCCGTCTGGGTTTGTAACGATTGTTGCATGTTGAATGTTCTGGCAGCAAAACTTGTGGATGATGTTGTTTTTGATCTCATTACTGCTTTTGTAACGAATATTCTCAGAACCTTTGCCAATGCCCTAACTTTCACTTGCGGCTCTTTCCGTCTTGGTGACGAAATTTTATAATTGATTAGAAATACTTCCACATTGGCCATTATTTCATTTCCTAATTGTATTTGTTTCATTTCACGCATCCCGCCTCTGTTGAATGTCGTGCCGACCGCTAGTAGGTACTTGGCTTTGCTGATTGTTGTTGCCTCATGCCTGTTGGAGGTTATTTGGTGCTATAAAGGTTGTTTACTTGTTTCTGCGTGCATTCATGGGACATGTTATGATGTTCACATGCCTTTCCGCTTTAGTAACTTGGTTGTTGTTGATTGTTGGTAGATGTTGTCATGTTGATAGATGCGATTTCTTGGTTGTAAATATATGGAGATCTTTTATGTATAATGCGATTTCTTGGTTGGTTTTGATCTTTCTTCTAATCTAGTCTTTAATTAATTGGTCCAGATGATTTGTTGTTCAAATTAATAGTTCATCCGGTATTTATATTTTTGAGTGATTCTATGCATCGCTTTTGTTTCATTTCTTATAGACACAATGGCAAGTCCTTCTCAAAGTAAATCTATTAGTTTTCAAGTGACTCAAGCCTACCTATTGATAATAAACAACTCAAAATGAGAGTGTGGGTGAAATAGCTTCGGCGTTAAGATCAAGGGTAAAGACAACGATCCAAGTTTGGCAACACTTGTGAAATTACGTAATAGAAAAGGGAAAAATGGTGCGTAAGTTTAAATAATTGTGTCAAATCATATGTGAAACAAAACCGGAACCACATCTCAGTTAAGTAGACACTTCAAATCAAATCACTATAGCAAGGTTGATAACAAGGGAAAGAAGCAAAAACTATTTGATCCAGTAGCAGAGGATTTAGAGGAAACTGGTTCAATATCTAGTTTATGTGTTTCATCTGCCTATGATCATTCTAGAATAAAGAATATTGTGGTTAAGATGATTATTATTCATGAATATCCATTTATGATGGTTGAACATTTATAGTTCAATATTCTGATGAAATCGATGAATCCAAATTATCATAAAATTTCAAGATTTGGCATCAAAGAGGAGTGTATGAAAGTTTATGAAGTTGAAAAAGATAAGTTGAAAAAAGTTTGAAAGTTGTTGAGAGAGTTTCGATTACTATTGACTGTTGGACATCAAATCAAACCATTGGTTATATGTGTCTTACTGTGCATTACATTAGTTCTGATTGGAAATTACAATCTAGGATAATTAGTTTCACTGATTTGGATCCTCCTCATAGTGGGGCTGTGATTTCTGAGGCAATTTCAAAGTTTGTTGCAATGGGTCTACAAAACAAAGTTAGTACCATAACTTTGGACAATGCATCATCTAATGATGAATGCAAAGCTTTATTCATTAGAAGATCCGGTTTTCTATTGATGGGTGATTTCTTCATGTTCGATGCCGCTCATATTTTAAACTTAATGGTGCGATGGACAAAGAAATCGTTCAATAATTGAAAGGGTAAGAGAGTCTATTTTATTTATAAAAGATCTCCGTGTCACTTACATAAATTTGGAGATAGAAGACAGATTGGCTTATCCACATCAAAGGCACTTTGCATTGATGTGCCAACTGGAACTCCACATACAAGATGTTAGAGTCGCTTTTATTATAAGAATATGTTTCTGAATATGCTTTCATGGATCCGAATTATATATGGTTGCCCTCTCAAGAAGATTGGGTTAATTTTGAGAAAGTAAGAGAGTCGCTTGATTTTCATCGCATTCAAATTTTTTTCGTTCATCCTATCCTATGAATAGATTGCTTCCCAATCTAGTTCTCGATCAAGAGAATATTGGATCGAGAATGCTCATCTAGTATTTTTATTTCAAACATGGCAAAGCATGAAGACTAAATTTGATAATGAGTGATGTTCATATTTTCGATTGTATTTTAGATCCTAGAATGAAACTTTTGCTATCAATTACTACTACCCACAAATTTATAATGTTCACATTGTGAATGAGAAGAAGGGCAATCAAAACAAAAACTTTTGAGCTATACTCTTATTACTCTATTGACACGAAAGAAACTATCAAGCATCCACCTCTCAACTGAAAGAAACACAATTGAAGGTGGTAATGCTTCACATGACATTAGGGTTTGTATGACTTCATAGATTCTACCGGCCTCTTAGTAGCAAGTCCGACCGAGATATACCTTGATGAAGCATGTGTGAAATGCCCGATTCGAATTTGACATTTTGGAATGGTGGAAAATGCCTCGCTATGAAATATAAGACTCTCTCAAAGATGGCCAAAGATATTTTACCATCCCAAGAACCACCGCTTCCGAATCGCCTTTTAGTGCTGGTGGTACTGTTTATTATAGAAGTTCAATTTCACCAAGAACATTAGATGCTTTAGTGTGTAGTGGAAACTGATTCTGATATAAATCATCAAAAGATCCATTGGTAATATTATCTTACTTTTTTATTTTATAGTACAATTCTCTCTCTTCTATTCATATATGAGTTTCATTTTTAATCTATTGCAATTTTAGTTTGATGTTCTTGTGGAAGAGAACTTAGTTATAAATGTACCTGAAAGTTTATCCACGTAATCAGAAATATGAAAATCGTGATATCATTTCGCTTATGCTTTCTTTATTTTGGAGACTTTTCTACCAGCAGACTATTTGATCATTTTTATGTGACTATACGGTTTGTATATATTTTGGAGACTATTTTCTTTCAGAATGTAGGCTATGTAGCATCACATTATATTTTTTTTGTCGCTTTTGTGCTTTAATATTTTATAATAGTGCGATGTATATGATGCCCAATGATAAAATTGAACTAAGATTGATTAATGGAGGCTTTCGTGATTAATTTTTTATACTAATAGTGAAATGATTTGGTTGATGATCTAACTTTGAGGCCATTTCATCGGTTGGGGTGACATATTAGTATATTACTTAATAGTTGATATTGTCTGTAAGTTTAACCTAGATTTGAAATTTTTGTTTGACATTACAAACATATTGTTTCATCTTACATTCTTACTATATTTTATCTAATGCATGCATAATAATATAAAAATTTTGGTTTGCAATTTTATTTTGACTTTACAAACCTATTTGCTTCATCTTGTCATCTTACATACAAAACTTACATTCTTACTATATTTTATGTCGATGCATTCTACATTCTTACATGATTGGAGCCTTATTTTAGCATTTTGCTTGCTTAGTTAGTCACCTAAAAATAAAGAACTCAACTCGTTTTTGAGGGCACAAGTCGTAGAGGTTACCATTTATAAGATTTCTTGAGGAGAGACTATTGTAGCAAATGATTTAGCCAAGTTTCATTCAAGATTATGTGGAGCCAACCATACAGGTATCCTATCTTTCGATCATATGTGGTTGTCTTATTTTTGGTGGCCTTTTTCGGATTGAATTTTTTTTGTTGGTTGTTATTCTCTTTTCCTGGTTTGGCTTGGAGATTTCTACATTCTTACATGGTTGTTTGTTGTCTTTGCATTTTCCCTTTTGTAGTGATAGTCTGCTGCTCTAGCCTCTAGCCTTTTTGGAATTTGAAGAGTTTTTGTTTGCCTCTATGCTCTAACCTTGTTCCTTTTGGGCCTTTGGCTCGGCCGCTATTATTCTAGAGATCTCTATGTACGTTTGTCCGTGGGTCGTGGGCTGGCTTTGTCTTATTGGTGTAACCCGTGTTGGATTTTTTTGGTGTATTATTTTATGTTGGTTCACTTGGTTGGCTATTTTGGAATTTGGATGGGTGGATGTCTTGGGTGGTCGTGTTGGGCCGTTGAATTTTGGGGTTCAACTTGAATCGACCGCTCTAGCTTTGGCTTCTGCACCTGCTCATCCCGTTGGTCATGCATGGTCATGTTGGCTGGGTGGTTTTATTTGTTATTTTGTTTCCTTGTTGGTGGTGATGGAGCCGTGGAGGATATGAGATCTAGTGGGCTTATCATGAAGAATTTTTGCTTTTTTAATTTTCGATGATGAGAAGAGAATATATTTGTAATTTGGGTAAATTCATTTGTTTTGGCTTCATTATTATGGCTAACAAGCCTCATCGGATGGCCAGCAACCTGTAGCCTTTATCGCTTTTACCCTACTATATTAATGCATGATATTTCTGATTTGTGAGGTTTTGTCACTTTTGTAAGGGATTTATTTTTCTATCTTTAAGGCTCTAATGGATGGCTTTGGCAACCTAGAGGTTGGAGCATTCAATTATTGAAGTAAAATATAAAATTACAAATTTTCGCTAATCTAATGCTTGAAGATGGATATTACTTTCTCTCGACTGAAACACAAACAAAAAACTTTCATATTTTTGTTTTTTTTTCTAGATTTGTATTTTAAACTCAATGTTTAGATGTATTATAAATTTTTTTTTATTTTATGAAATGCTTAATTGTTGGCAAATGCTATGACAGAAATGATATCATAGAAAGAGAGTTGGTTAGAGGTTTAGTAAATTCATAGTGATTATCTCTTGCTAATTAGTTCAATGAAAAGATTATATCTCTAAAATGATAAATTCAAATTAAGTTTCATTATTAAAAAAGTTGCTAATAGTGATTGCATCAATCACAAGTATTTGTGCTAAAGTGGCTATGATCTTGATGAGAAATTCATGCAAAATTGTATCATTTTCTAGATTTGTATTTGTATTTATAATTTATAAAATTATAGTTTGCTATTAATTGCAATTTATATTATTACATATGCCAAAAATTTGATACTAAAAATTCCCTGGATTTCATTTTCGAGCCAAACAAGGCTCGTTGCATTTCGAGGCTCGATTGATTTCGAAGCACAACGGATTGAGTCGTTTCACATTCGAGCCGATCGAAGCTCGAGCTCGATTCGATCCGACTCGCTCGAACTCAAATTTTGAGCCACGACTGATTCGAGCCAAATAAATTTTTTCGACTATGCGCTCAAAATCGAACACACCCCTATAGTTAATTACTCCTCTCAATGCTAAGAGAGAACTTTCAATTAAGGCTAGTCATTAGATCACTGATTGCGTAGCGTATAATAGCAGCATGTGAAGCTTAAAAATTTAGATTTATGAAATTCATCATTTTTTACTTGAAGTGGATGGTTGGGGAAACGATGACCTGGCTGATCTAGATCTCATGGTTCCGTCATCCCAAGTTTGGTCCCTAGTCGATCCAACCAAAAGATCCTTGTCGGCTGCCATTGTGTTGTTCAAGTAATCCTCAGACTTGGTGTTTATCTAAGGAGACAAACTTAAGTCTACCTCAGCTTACAAAGAGCTTTTTCACCTATCAAATGCACCCTATGATTCGCATCTCAAAGGGTAGAGCTATTGGGGAACATATGGGCTACAATTTGTGACTGGTAATATAATAGTGTCTTTTGGCAAAGAACCATCGTGAGGACTCTGGTCGTAACCACATCATATATGGAGCCTACTAGCCAAACCACGTGGTTAGAAGACACGGGCCATGTCCTTACTAGCATGAGATTGTTTGAGAGTAAATGTAGTTATGTACTTGACTTAGCATTAACTCCTTTGTGAGCTAGAGTTTTCTTAATTTGCATCTCGATAAAGCTATGGAAGGTGGATTGAAGTTTGGTTTAAGTTTTCTGATTGAATTTCATTTAAGCATTTAGATTAAGCTTCTTTTATAATATTTTTTATATCTACATGAAATTTGAATTTATCTGATTTGACATTGAATCTTAAATATAATTGGATTGTAATATTCCCTCCAGTTAAAATTTACATTCAACATAACCATCATCGAGGTGTTGATTATTCATTTTATTATTCTAGATCCTATCAACTCTATTAATTTAATAATAGAGGATCAGATGTAGATTTATATTTTAAGAATTTTTAATTTAAGAATATTGAATATAAATATCTTGGATATTTTTATAATGATAACCCATCCGATTGATATCTTCAATCAACTCAGCAATCATTGAGAAATTAATCAATTTAGTTTATTACTCCAGATCCTGTCAACTCTATTAATTTAATAATAGAGAAGCATACCTAGATTTATATTTTGAGGATTTTGAATTTAAGAATGTTGAATATAAATATCTTAGGTATCTTTATAATGATGACCCTCCGTTGATATCTTCAATCAACTACCATCATCGGGGAGCTTATAAGTCTGCTTGATTATTTAGTTTATTTTTTTAGATCCTATCAACTCTATTAATTTAATAATAAAGGATTAGATCTAGACTTATATTTTAAAAATTTTGAATAATAATGTCCTCTCAGAGATTTTATTAAGTTGAAAATATTATAACATTATCATTGGATTTTTAGGTTTTGTTAACATGGACCTAATCCTAAGACCCAACCGAGAATCAACCAGTGCAACATTCTCAAACATTAGATTCATATATTCAGCATAGTATTGTGACCCATGTGGGTGCACCAAGTTTTCTTATATGATTTTGAGTGTACTTATAATATAGTTGCACAAATTTTGGTGCACTAGTGTTGTAAATTTGTATAGTATTCATTGCATCTATATAACACACCTACATGAATTTTAGTGTGATCATATTGTGATACATGTATTGCTTATCTCATCTAAAAATTAATAATCATTTACACGTATTTTGATGAGTTGTATTCAAATGTAAGACCGCCTCAAAGTGTTTTATTAACACCTTATGTTCACTTGTAAGATGTATTGTGAATCCGGTGACATTAGTCCTTTTGACACTTATTTAATTCAAAGGAGTGCACTATTAATTGCATTTGTATCTTACGAGCTTGAAATATTCATCAAATATCATTTATGCTTGTTGATTAGCTCATAAGCTCATTATAAATCTACTTTAGATTCTTCTCGCTATCTTTAATTCATCAAACACATCACAATTCAAATATTTAGTAAATGATTTTGTTCATACTCATTAGCAAGTTATTTTGTCTCATTCATATATATTTGCAAGTAAGTTATTGAGTAATGCTCTTGCTCATGGATGAGTTGTCAAACTCCCATATAAAGTTCACCATTAAGTATTGCTTGAATTCAATTTTCCTTTGGAAATCAATCCTCTTATCTCTTGTAAGTCTAGTGTTAATCCTAGACTTGCCTTCATCAATGAGTTCATTCAGTGAAATTTGATTCATACTTGTTAATGAACTTTCAGCCTTATGAGTCCAATGTGTTCAATATTTATTCTTGCTCATAGGCAAGTTGTCGAGTCCCTTGAAAATTTATTCATATTAAAAGACTTTTTCTTTTAGGATTTTTGCATGTAGATTTAACTTCGATTCATCATTTTTTATTTAAATTTAATTTAATCTTATTAATACTCTTATTTAATCATATTTAGGCTTCATATCAATCCAAATTTTGATAGCCTCCCGACATCATCCCCATAGGGGCTCATCGATCACCCTACCCACCACACTCTTCTAAGTGCGGTTGGTGTCTGACATCATGGTCGTAGTCTTCAAACCCCACGCTCCTCGAAGAAAGGATCTTCAAATATAAAAAAGTATATATGTAGGTTTATTCTTTAATTTATTATTCTCAAATGAATTTAATTTAAACTCAACACTTTTATTTGTTCTTCTTTAAGTCTCCCATCAGTCCAAAATTTGTCAGCCTCTTGATGTCGTCCCCGTATAGGGAGTTGTATCGGTGGTTGCTTTGACCTACCCGCCATGCTATTCTAAGCGTAGAGCTCAATGTCTTGCGATACCGCGATAGTAGTCTTCAGTTCTACCTTGTTCTTCTAAGTATAGTGAGGTCTTCAAATATACCTGATTTGCAACTACCTCAACAAACTCTAGTTCATAAACATGTCATTTCCTTGCATTATCTGACACAAGCATCAAAACCATCACAACAAAACTTTTAGGTGATAAATATAAGAGCAGCACTCTGACTGCAACAACCTCTAGAGGTACATATCTACCTGTATGAGGTTGAAAACTTTCAAGTGGACATGTATGTGGAATTCTAACGCACGCTATTAAAAATTTGATTGATTGTAGGAGGATTAGAAAACAAATCCAACAGGAATTTTGTTGTTTTAGTATGAGAAAGCTGGAGATTGAGCCCAGTGAAGGCATCCATAAAGGACATTCTACCAAATCCAGAGTCCTTCCAAGTTCAATAAGGTTGGTCCTCAATATAGTGTGTCTGTCAAGAGTACTTGAATTTCATGCATAAGCATCCTCGCATGCCTCCCTGTTTCTTCCTGTGTGTGTATAGAACCCATCTGTCATCAAGTTCTTCAACTTTGTCCTAAGGAAAGGCTCCCTTTGTTTTAACACTTAACAAATAAGGAATTTTGTGAACAAGCATCATAGCACATAGCACACTGTAGAACTTACGGCCATTACCATTACTATGCCAATGTCCTCGAGTGCATTGTGAATGTCCACAAGTTTATCAAGTAGGTTGCTCAAAGGACAATAAAGGCACCAAACTAAGCACCCATCTGTAAAGGAATAATGAAAACTTCTTCACAAAATAAAATTTTTAAAATATGTTTAATCTAATCTTAATTAGAACATTTAATTTTTTTTTTAACAAAACTGAGGGCCACCGTCTGCTCAACTGATCATTTTTTTTTTTTTTACAAAACTGGGCACCAGATTTTGGGTTATCTGAGTATAATGTAATCGAGTTAACTTGGTATCGTAACAAAATTTTCTACAACTTTTATGGTTTTAAGATTTAAGATACGTTGTAGCTTTTTGAATGCGTTCAAAATGTGGCCAAGCTGAAATTTGAGCGTGTCATATTTTGTGCATATCGAGTCATTGATCGAATCGAAATATGGTATCGTTGAAATCATAACAAAATTTTCTACAACTTTCGTGGTGAAATTTACTGATTAATGACGATAGCTCTTATTACAAGTATTTTTTAATATATTTTTTTCTAATTATAGCACAATTATTCTAATTTTTTTATATTAACTGTTAATATAATTATCCGAGCTTTCTTTCTTCACTGTAAATGCTAATTATGATATGATTAGTTAAAAAATATATTTTAATCTCTTTAAGGATGATGTTATAATAATGTAAATGATTATTCTTTAAGGATTAATAAGATAAAAATGTTATGTATAAAGGTTCATTGAATTAAGAGAGACAAAAATATTTTTTATTTCTTATATAATATATATATATATATATATATATATATATATATAATAAAGTATGAAAATGTTTCAAATCTAAAGTCACTAAAGTTTTGATTCGCAATAGTTTTTACACATTTCGAATATTGTTATGTATCGGTCACAATCAAATTTCAACCAACATGAAAGTTGTAGAAAATTTTGTTATTTCAACGATCGCTAGATTCTCGATATCGATGACTAATACGAAATACATACCGTCTGAATTTCAAGCGGTGCAATTTTGCGCGATTCGTAAAACTATGTATCGGCCACAATCTTAAACTAAAATGAAAGTTGTAGATTATTTCCAACGTATCGCATTCGATACATCATATGACTCCGAGGCAAAATAAAAGCCCGCTTAAAATTTAAAACTGACCGCCGATGCGGATATCACGGATGTGAGCTCACTATCCGTTTAACTGGTATATTTTGTTAAAAAAAATTTCGCCTAAACTAATTAAGATTAGATTAACCTATTTTAAAAATTTCCCGTGAAATGGAGAAGTAGGCAAGGGCAATAATGAGATGAGAGATATGTTGATACTTTACTAAAACCTCATCAGGAGGCCATTGTGGTTCAATACAATCACAGCCTTCCATTTTAAGGAACTGTTGTACCTGCTATCTTCCTCCTGCCTCCCTTAATCAATGAAGAAGAACTTCAACCATTGAAGAAGAAGAAGAAGCTGTAGCGAGCATATTCAGTCACTCGTCGTCTTCGGACAGAAAGTTGAACATTGGTTCACGTGCGTCCAGCCGGGAATGGCGACGAGAGAATGGAAGGAAAGGGGAGCCGATGGAGTTTCTCCCGGACAACAGTGAGAATCGAAATGGGATGATCTCGTTCGGCCCAGAAGAACTGCTCGTTCGGCTTGTAGTCACGGTGGACGGGCGAAGATTCAAATTTTCTGTTCATTTGGGCTGCTGCGTGTGACGGACAGGAAAGAGCTTGTTCGGCTTCGGCTTTCGACAGGGACAGAGCGGGCTCGTGTGATCTCTCTAGAGAAAGGAACGCGAGTTCCAAAATAAGAAGACCCCCGGTTCGGTTGGAAGGATTTCGCCTTTGATGATCGGGTCTAGCAACTCACATAGGTGGGTATATGTGGCAGCTCTCTTTATTGAATAAAAGATGAAAGTATGAAAATGGGCGACTGCTAGTTTCAAGATGCTGGTTAGTACAATTAGAGGATAATTAGATAAATTTATGTAGTAATGCGTTAATTAAATTTTAAGTGTACCAGTTTTAATTAAATTAGATATCTATTCTAAGTAATTTTGACATTCAGATGAACGACGCTTTATTTCACGAGATATCGTTTGGCTCAATTCAACGATGAATTGGATTTTTGCTCAAAAAATTAGAAATTTCATTTGGCATTTCGACTCCCAAATTACGCTTCATCCAATAAATTTTGATTTTAACAATTTGATAAATTTCAACATAGATCATTTGACATTACAATCTTCCGACATATATATCGTTTCTCGACCGATCTCTTAATCGCCGAAGCCGATTACATGATATTTCAAATATTTCAACGTCAAAGCATTAGAAACATTTGCAAAGGGCTTTCAAGGTTATTTGAAGTCGTATTAATCAATTGGAGATCATTTTGAGTAAATTTTATGACTTTCGTAACTTTGATTTGCAATATCGCATCCGCTCATCGAATTTTCTCTCCATAATCCGACCGATGGATCATGTGGAGGTCAACAAGAATGCTAAGTTTAGCAAGAGACAAGCCAACCTGACATTGTAACGCATTCAATTATACTATGCAATGTAGTATTCAATTTGGCCTTGCCCATCTCCCTATACCACAATTTTATCATTTTTTAATAACTTAGCAGGAGGCCACTCATCTAAAGAGTACTAGATTACAAGTGTGTTAAACTAAGAAGTTATCCAAGGAAAAGAGAAATATACTTGTTATACTAAAAGAAGTCGCACTATTGGGTATATAATGTATTCTTTATATAATCCAAAGATCTTTTCTTTCACTTCAAAAGATGAAGGCCATTTGTATTCCCCAAATCTTCTTAAAACCCATCAAGAACTGCTCTTTATGAGTGCCCTAAACTTTGTTTCTTCTTTGAATCAATGTAATGAATCATATTGTTCTAAAAATTAAACCATCAGAAAAGTCAAAGTTTCACAATAGAAAAGAAGAAAGATAATATATATATATATATATATATGTTGGTATGCTATTACTGCAAAAACTAGCCACAAAGCACCAAGAAGCATTAACTAAACAAACAAAAAACCAAATAAGCAATTGATGCTTTCAGGCATAAATATCCATAAGCACTCAATTCCCTCAAAATAAAATAAGTTTATTATTTAACATGAGCAGCCAATGGAAGTGGCCGAACGCTCAAATAAATGAATAATTATAGCTCTTGTCTCTTCGGCAAGTGTCAAAACAGGAGTCGTTCTTCATCGATACAAGCTAACAAAAAAAAAAGAGGGATGAACAGCACATCAGCACGAATAAGAGAAAGGCTAAATTTTTAAACTAAACATCATTAGTGATTTAATTAGCTAATTAGGCACGAAAAAAAAAAATTTAAAATAGATAGTCTAATCCCGGCAACTGGATCGATGATTAGCTACGTCAGATCAGACGGCTACTTAATTTTTTTTTAAAAAAAAATCGCAGTCCCGCTTTTGATTTACTTAAGTGCTTGTCTATAATAGATAATGTTGGAGAAAAGAACACCGGAGTTCAAGTTATAGCGTTAGACACTATTATATTTATTATTTTAAAAATGAGTAAATGATATCCCTAAAATAATAATGCTTATGTCCTATTTCTGATACTCTTTAATTAACTAATTAAATTAACATGCAATAAATTATCAAAAAAAAAGGGAAAGTTGGGGTCATTTTAAAATACAAATTGAGAATAAAATATCATATAATACCTAAGATCCACTAATTTATAAGAAGAAGCATATAAGAATAGAAGTTTTCTCAAGCACATCAAAATCTGCCTAAAACGCAAGCTAACATATATGAGACACAAGTAGTAGATTAATACAACAATAGTATAAACACACAACATGACATCAAACAACGCCTCCGTAAACATCACACTCTACGCACGAACAGGACACGTCGACCTATTATGCCCCATGGTCTTACAAACGACACGCCTGCATTTTTAGGAATGTTCTCATCCATAGTATTTTAAATCGCTTTTGGCCTTCCGACTTTCGCCTAATATTATAAGTCAGATCGCCTTCGTGATGTAATCCCACTCCTCCGATCGTACAACATGAAACTCTCCCGGTACTACTATTTTTGCAAGCAGTAGTACAGACGACGCGTGGTTTTATTGGCTCAAACCGCAATCACGGTGGACAAGGTAGGTGATTAGACATTTACCACATGACTCATAGTTCTCAGAAATTTCAACTTTGTGGGTTCGATTGCTAACATCAAACACTTGATACTCAGACATGCTAATTCTAGTTGGGTAATCTGCGTCTCGCATTACACAAGTGTAGCTTTAATAGGGAAAACAAGTTTTCTTGTTGCCTTTGTAGAGCGCCTTTTCAAGACGTTTTGTGAAAAATGAAACTATATTATAGTAAACTGCCATAATCAGAGCTTGAATAGGTAAACCACGTGCACGTTTGAGCACACCGTTGAAGCACTCACGCATTTGTCGCCATTGTACCATACTGCATATCATGAGTTTGAGTCCACCTTGAACATCCCTTGAAACTAGCCAGATGCCTCTTGCTTAATATTCTTAATACCGTACCTTTTGAAAATTCGGATGTCATCTCGCAACATACATTTTCGACACATGAATTGACATCGCTATGCCAAGTTGACATCGCTTCTCTTGAAGTTCTCCGAAAATGGCAAATGTAAACAAGAGTACCATGGAAAGATTTCGACCACCTGACAAGACCTGCATGTCTCGAGATGAAGCATAGATCACCCCTCGTAGACACTAAAGGGATCAAGTCCTGAAGAGTTTGCAAAAACCAAATCCAAGACTCGATGTTTTTCGATTCAACCATCGCGAAGGCTGGAATAACCCATTCGCGTCGATCCCAACAAAGATGAGAGTGCCTGATTTCTACCTAGAGAAAGTCCCATCAAGACATAACCGGCATACACGCCAACGTATTGACGGCTCAAATGACCGACTGCTCAATCTATTCTGGACTGCATTCAGATATTGAACTGGCATGATGCAAACAAGCCATAAATTTTCCCAAATCTCTGTAAGATTCCTCCCAACTCCCAAAAATTGCCTTAACTGATTTTCGTCGTGCATCCCAAGCCTTCATATAAGACACTCGTATATTGAACTTCGACTCTATACGGCCAATAATCTCCTCGGGCTTGAGATCCAACCGCCGCGCAGGTTGATGAAATAACTTATAAATCGGCCGTATTGCCTGTCCAAAGATTAAGAATTGAATGGCTACAAGCGGATGGGAGCCAACAAATTCTCCAAGTTCCACTAGTCTCTTAATCAATGTAAACGCCACAAACATGGTCTCACTGTAATGGGATGTGCACAAAGACAGAAATCTTGATTTGCTTGAGGCATATACATATATTCAACATTGTTTATAATCGACCACCCAAAGAATAGCAAATTGCAACTGCTTCTTATCATGAAAGCACATACCTTCCACTAATTCGTCTGGGATGCAATTCTCGTCTTCAAAGATTGAATCATCTGATGGGCCATCAAATGCAAGATCTTCATCCCATTCTTTGGTGAAGCACCGCATACATAATCATTATTATGTATAAAATGCTCCTCAAGATGACTAGTTCTCCGAGTAATCGATAATCAAATCAATTATGATAGCTCACGCTCTTAAATCATCTCGCCGAGTCAATATAATCGCCATCATCCTCATCACTATCTCCACTAGTTTCATATTCAACATTTACATCGATGGTGGGTTTACATCATTACCTTGTGGGTCACCCATTTGAGTGAGTAAAATATTCATATTCATTTCCCTCATCATATATCCCCTTGAGTACTTATCTCAGGACCTATTATGTAATATGTGTTGATGCCACCACTTCGATGGTCTCACTACGGCTAACCAATATATCTCCATGGAGTTGCTCAGATTCAACATACACAACAAGAGACTGTGAACATGTTGCATTAATAATAGTCTCACAAACTTCATCATCAATAATGTGTGTCGCAATAAATTCAGTTCCAGAAATCAAGATTCGAATCTGCACCTGCACAAAAATCTTGCATATATGACAAAGATGACTAAAATACTTACACATTCATGCCATCACTCGATCCTAATATTTCACCTAAACAAACAGAATCCAACTACTGCAATATGACAAATAAAATCCAAATCCAATCTTTCTCTTTTGAAAGGAAAAAATAAACATCCCTAAACTACACATACATACTTCCTAAATAAAAAATAGAACATTGCACAAAAATTAAGCTTTCCTACATAAAATTGTACATTTGATCGATCAGATCTCCTAAACCCTAAATTAAACACATACACATTTCCTAAATAAAAAAAATAACTTACAAAAAATGAAACTTTCCTAAATAAAATTAGACATTTTAGATCGATCACAAATCTCATAAACCCTAAAATTAACTACACATACACTTCCTAAACAAAAAAAAAAAGAGAGACACATTGATGAAAACATAAGTAACTAGAAAATCCAATATTTATACAAATAGTAGTGAGATCAAAATAAGTAAAATAAAATAAATCTAGTATAAAAAAATTTTAGCTACTAGATCCACCATATTCAAGGAGAGACTATCATTCGTTCTATAATAACAGAATATGATTCATATTCTCATCATGATGCTATTAACCAAACAAAATGCCAAGAACAACTAGTGATTGCAGAAAACCCTTTAAGAATCTATAGGCATTAGACAAAAATGAAGCTTTCCTAAATCAAAACGGTAATAATTTCGATCGACGATCTCTTATGAATATCATAACAATTAGCTAAACTAACTTAATAAACTCATACAAAATATATTTCTTCTTCGTTAGAAATACCTAAATCAAAATAAACCTTCCAAGTTATTTTCTGACCGGCGAGCACCTTGGCGGCGAGGTGGATCCGGCACAAGATCGACCGCGGAAGCACGAAGCATAAACGAAGAGAAATAAACCCGAGAGCTTGCTCGGGTTTACCAAGATTAGTCTGGTGGGACGCTACCTCGATGCGTCATGCCTACCGATCACATCAGCCTATTTTGTTAATTTTTTTATCTTTTAACTAATTAAATCACTAATCGTTTAGTTTAAAAATTTTGCCTAAGAGAAAAACATCAAAAGACATATGTTGAAATAAAAGAAATCTACTCCAACTAATGAAACGCCATGCGAAAATCATCAAGTGTAACTGGTTTTAGTTCTCGATCCCCGAACGGAAAAGGAAACATTGCAAGTGATTCAAAACAAAATTAAAGCACTCAACATCTACAGAAAGATAAATAAAACAAAGAAGAAGAGCTACTAAAAACGTTGAGCAATACCTAAATCTAGCCTACCACAAGCGCGACCGCAGATAATGATAACACTCTTGTGGAGGAGAAGATGTTAGAGAAGGAGGCTTTTTTAGGCGGCGGCAGAACTCTCGCGGGAAGTAGCGCGGACCTGGCTTCAGTCATTAAAGTGGAAATATTTACCACTCGAGCCCTCACGCTTGCTTGTTTATGTTGTTTTTTATTTTCTAAATGGTTTTAAAAGTCATTCATATTGGCAGGTTTAGACAGATTCAATTTTAAATTATTTAATATTTTCAGAAAAAAATTATAAGCCCTATCATAGTATCCTGCCAAATATGAATAAAATCATTTTTTTCTTCACACACACAACTCATGTATAAGAATTTGAATCCAAGACCTCTTGGTTGAAATCCAAAACTCTCAACTACTAGGCTAAAGTGTCTTGCAGATCATGTAAACATAATGTACTAATAAATTGCTAATCTATTTTTTTAATTCTTTTTTTTTTGGGAAACTTGTGTGATGGTGGACCAATTCTATAATTGATGTTATATAAACACCTAATGAGAGTTACCAATAAATTATTTTTTTAAATCGTGGATCCTTGCCACCATCTTATTTTCGTTTAATCCATTTACAAATTGTGATATAAATAATTATATAAAATTAAAATTTTCTAAACATCAATTATATTTTTAAAGATTAGTTTTATGTGAAAAAATCAAAATGGAATTGGTTAAACTAAAATGATCTAGTACTATAAATTATAGGCTTCTCCATAATTGGGAGAAAGAAAGAGTTATATATATATATATATATATATATATAATTGAATAAGTACTATAATGGGTCTTCAAATCTTCATTCTTCATTTCTTCAATATCTTTCCTCTTTTGATTTAGTAGGCTTCAAGGCATCACATGATACCCCAAGACAAAGCTTTTTAGCCAATGATCATTATAAACCCCCATAGCACTAATCATAATTACTACTGTAAAATTACATTAAAAATAGAAAATATGAATCTAACTACAACTGCAAGACAAATGTTAGCTAAATATTCATACAATTCAAGCAGTTATATTAATAATCTGGACTTAGCACCCTACACATGGGTAACCAAACCCACTTATCCTAACTTGGATTATGCTTAGGGGCTTAAGCAACCTATAAAGAAAGCATTTATACTTATTTTTAAGCTGCCTCTTAACCACAATCCTTTGCAAGAAACATGATTACGCTAATATCAGCCTACCATCCAATCTATAAAACATATATCCTAACTTCAATCTAAAATATTACATCACAAAATAAAATATACATCACACCATACACCATCCTAACATAGAACTAGAAGTGGTGACTTAATTCTAATGTGTGTGTTAAGGTTTGTGTGGTAAGTCTCGCTAGGCATTAATGTTGTATTTTCTAAGTGCAGAAGGATTCAATTTAACATAAAAAAAGGGTGATTTCACTTGAAGTAGTTTAATTGATTTAAGAATTTTAATTTGTGTTTTTTTTTTTTTGTTTCATTTATTTATGCTTAGCAACTAAGTATTATAAAGAGAAGATAAGAGGCTTGCCCTCTTTCATCTCTACCTTAAGTCACTTTCTAAAGCATATTAATTTGGTTTAGTTCTCTTTAGTGAGTAGTTTATTACATATTTTAAATTAATCATAAGTTTAGGTTCACTTTAAATGATCCTATTCAATATGAAAGACTTCTTAAGATTAATCTAATTGAATTACTATCATATGATATATGTTCGATCATTTTTTTCCATCACATGTAACATGCATATAATTTTTAATCCTAAGTATATCAATTCGTACAACACATTTTAGCATACTTATATGATGAATGCATATATGTATTTGAAATTTATATTTTTATTTTGATTGAATAATTTAATCATATTAATTAAACTCTATCCAAAATTCTTATACAAAAATACATAATGATGAAATTAAAAAAGGTATTGTTAAGAAAGTGAGGTAATCAAATGACATCTTTGTTAAAACCACGTGTTCGAGATGTTCAAACTATATACCCATTTGCATTCAAACATATGTAAATTGATATATATTAATATAAGAAAGAAAGCTTCAAATCAAATGACTAATTAATTCAAACACTTAATCGATTATGGATGCATATATTTTTAGTAGAAAAGAAAGCTTTTCATCCTTAGCCACACATACATATACATGTAAAAAAGAAATGAGCAAGTACTTTATTAACTAGAGAAGTGAGGTAATCAAATGACCTCCAAAGTTAAAGCCTCATATTCGAGATATCACTATACATTTTGATATTTCCATTACGAATGAATATATATGTAAATAAGAAGAAAAAAAGCGTAAAAAAATTATATTTCTATTTGATTAAAATATTTATATATGTGAAACAAAGTTTTGTCCAAATTCTAATGTAGAAACACGTATAAATGAAATCAAATAAGTACGTGTCATTATAGAACCCGAAAAGTGAGGTAATTAAATGACCTCCTTGGGGCTAACAAAAGTCTCGTATTCCCAGGATGTCAAAATTATATACTTATTAATATTCAAATACATGTAAAACTACATATGAATTAAGGAAAAGAAAGCTTTACTTCACATACCTAAGCGATAACACATAAACCTATATATATTTATAACTACTATCACTCTGACTAATGTAATTGATTTATAAACTTTGAAAAATAATTTAAATTTATTAGTGATAATAGCCACATATATTATAATTAATCCAACACATGCAAGCTTACATAAAGGAAACCATTTGACTTAATTAATTTTGAAATGATGTATGATTTCAAATGACATACAACATTTAACATGATTAAAAGGAATAAATAAATATAAACACATGATTTCATTCAATTAAATTAATTCATAAGGACAATCATATCAAATAAAATCATTTAAAGTAAACCAAAGCTTCTTTAATGCCATTTTAATTTCATGTTTTGATTTGATTTAAAGATGTGAGAAAACTGACCTTAACCCATTCTCATGTTTGTTGATTAATTTGGTTTAATCAAATGTGATTAAGTTGATTTTATGAGTTAATTAAGTTGTAGTAAATACATTAATTAACCATTTCCTATGTTACCTTAATATAATTATCCAAATAATTATGAGCCAATATGATATGCATGGAAAATAAATTTGCAATGATCCTAAGAAATAAAGAAGCCTAATGCAATTGGCTCACAATTAATAGTTAATTAAATTAAGAACTTAATTATGTACTCTTATGGTTTCCCGCATACATGGGTTAACCATAATTTTCTTAATAGCTTTAGGTTATTAAACATCTAAAGATCTACACAAGAATTAAACAATTAAGATTTAATATTATTATGATTTTAATTTAATTAATTAAGTAATTTAATTAATTAATTAAATTTTAATTAATTTTCTTTTGAGAAAGTGAAATGAACTTAGGGAAATAGGCTAGGAAAGAGGTCCCAACCCTTTTCCTTAGTTCATTTACTGTTGAACAATGATTAATACACTTAATCAACCAATTTGTTACTACTCATAGGATTAATTAATTATTAATTAACTTAAAAGAGTAATTAGAGTTTAATTAGTCAATTTTTCTAATTAAGTGAGCCATAAATCTTAAGAAAATCATGGGAGGCAAAGGTCATCCTATTAAATTAACCCACAAAATTTGGGATTAATTGCTAAAGTAATTAAGGAGTAATTAAGCAAATTTATTTTATAATTAAACTACAATTAATTAATTAATGTCCATAATTAATTAAGAGTATTTATAATTAATTCTCTTCAAATACCTTTAAAATGAGTATTTATTTGTATTTATTTAATATTTTTTATAATTTATTATGATTTTTAGAAATTTCAACCATAAAATCAATTAATTAAGCACTAATTAAAGCTGATCGTTGGCACCACTTGACATGTTGATATGATGCATTTTCTACATGGCATCGAGAGATTGGCTACTTAAAATTATCTGACTCAGCGCATATATCGCGGCGGGACGCGCTCTAATCTATCTAGTTCACGGCTATGATTAATCGTGCACGGATAAAATCAATTAAACTAACATATCTAATCAATCGTGTTTGATCACACGCTTCATTATTACGTGTTCATTATATAATAAATATAAATTTTACAAATAATTTTTAATATTTTCGAATTTTGATGCAATATGTATGAATATCATTCAAATCATTAAGGTCTATGTTCATTATATAATAAAATTTAATAATATTAATATCGATCTTTTCTAATATGTTTATTATCTCTTCCATAAAGAGCATCGAGACAACCTCATCATTACACAATGTCAATTTAAACATATTATGACTCATACTTTCACCATAAGAGATATCTTCATAATTCATATTTACTAAATAATGCTATTAATTTTCTTATTATGAGAAACAAAATTATTCATGATATACAAATGGCACTAGCCCTCACTATTTTTCTTCCTTTATAAATTTTTTGTTTGTAAAAATTTATATTATTTATGTGCTACTCTTAATTTTTTTGGGGTTTTACATTCATGCCACATAATTCTTATGTATTTATATAACACCTAAATTTTAATTTTTTTTACATATATACCTCAATCTTCAATAGCATATCAAAAAAATATCATCTATTATATAAAAAATCTTAAAAAATGATCATTATATTTTAATATAATTTTAATTATAATTAACCCCATAATTATTAGACTATTTTTAAATAAATATAAAATAATCTTGTATATGAAGCATTAATTTCAAAATAAATTCAATCATATTATTATTGTTTACAATCAAAATTATATCATGAATCTTGAAATTATTTTTATTTCGAAAAACTAAGGTTCTGAATTTTAATTTATCTTAAATTTTAACATTATTTTTGCTTAAAAAGTGCGTTTATCAATATTAATTTTTATTGGAACTATGAAATTAAATGAAAAAAAATTTGAGTAAGCTTGATTATGTTGTAGATATCAATTACCTAATAATACTTTTTGAAATTTTTTATCAAATTCTGATCTGGAATTTTGGTAGATATCATAATCAAATCTTCGCACTTATCATTAGAAAAATAAAAAGAAATTTGTTTATATGTAGTTGAAGGAAATCATTATAGGTCATAAAAACAAAAAGTCAAATATGAGGAAGCAGATGAAAGTATAGTTATCTCTATTAAATAATATGGGACGAAGTGAGAATTAATTACATTTTTAATTTGATTTGATACAATAGAAGTCGGTGGCCATGCTATTATATATATATTTATATATATATATATATATATATATATATATATATATATATAATCATTATTTTAAAAAAATCTTCTTATTTTTCTTAAAAGATGGTAATGAAAGACCCTAAATACCCTTAAAAAGAAAAAAAGTAGTTTTATTTTAAACTTAAAGATTATTATTATATTATAAACTTATCAAAAGAAATATAAATATGCTGAAAAAAATTATAATGAATGGATGAAAAATTTATTATTTTTAACATAAATTTATGGCTTATTCATTTATTAATTATTAGATATATAGTTTCTATAAAGCATAAATGTAAGATTTAAATAGATAGTCATAATTTCTATAAAGCCCATCAAGGGTGAAATATAATTTTATTAATCTTGTAAATAATAATTTTACTTGACTTAGAAAGCATGAATATAAACCTTAATGATTTGAACAATATGCATATAGATTACATCAAAATTCCACACACACTCTCTCTCTGGCCTGCAATCACTTTCTCTTTCCCCCCAAGCTCCCATCCGCCAATTTCTTCTTTTTCCTCGGCCAACAAGCAATGTCTTCAATTGCTTATAGAAGTCATCGACAACTTCTCTTTCTTTTCTGCACTCTTCTTGTATGGCCTTGCTTGGTAGAATGTCATTACTCATCTTCCGTGTTTGAAGGAAACTTCCATTCGACTTGGAAACAGGGTTAGCCCGCTTACCTTTTTTTTCAAGATTTTCATACTGTAATTTTGTTTCCTGTTACATAGAAGCACCGATTAATGTGCGTATGTAACAATGGATGAGGTTAGTGTACAAAAATGTTCTACTATTTTATAGAATTGAGAAGAGTCTAAAGTGGATCCATTTTACTATGGCTCACCAGTCCCAATGGTGTCTAGATTCCTCTTAATAGCCCATTCAAAGTGTTTCACCTGTTGGTATCTGCTCGAGCACCTTGAGTGCATTCTACAAAATTGTTTTTTTTATTTTTTTATTTTTTATTTTATACAAACATAACAAATTTGCTCCGACAAGCTGAGGAAAATTTTACCCAGAAAGTTCTCCCCTGTTACAACATTCTTCAAAATTGTTGCAATCAGCCATATGCAAATCATCTCCAACTGCCCCCAAAAACAATTGGGAGTCCGACATTATCATTATCACAAGCAATTCCCATACTCTCGGGGCCACACACCCTTGGACATTCAACCTCCGAGGAGTCGAATTGCATACCTGAAGCATCACCTTCCAGCTGGTTCAGCTCAGTTGCCTCCACCGACTGCTACAAGTTCTCGGTTCATCCCACCCCACGGATATGTTCGGCCTCCAGATGCTGGGACGAGACTGAGCTCTCTTCAGCCTACATTCCACTACCATTCGACTTCTCTCTTACCTTGACCGGCGATCAAGCTTATTTCAAGCAATTAACGTCCAGTCCAGCTGCAAATTGGATGCCCTCCTTGCTGAGCAGAGCCAATGCTACAGAAGTTGCTGTCTTGATGTCGCAAGTTCAACTCAAGCTGGCTTGGCCGTAAGTTTCACCATCCTGCTACTGGGTGCTGTTCCACCTAGTCTTTAAGAGAACAACAATAGCCTTCCTTTCCATCTCCTTAGATTTTGAAGAACCATCATTCCGCTGCTGTAGCAGGGACAATCCCAGTACTGTTCCATTGCCGGATGGGTTCGAGTTTCCCCTGCTAGCCACAGCCTTGCCTCCATGGCCATCCCTAGACGCCTCCAAGCTTGCCTCCTTGCTGCCATCCCTTCCACCCTTGCCCACCAACTTGTCCCGGGGAGGAGGTGACTGCGGGCCACCTCCCACCATATGGTGAGAGAAGCTCCAGGAAAACTCCAACCTAAAGAGAGAAGAGAAGAAGAGAATGCCTACTCTTGTCTGTCTTTATAGGAAATAATGAATTCACAAATATTTAGAGATTTAAATATTTATGAGAAATATGTTTTGGTGTATCAAATTATCTTTTGACTTGATTGTTATTGTTACAATTTTTAAAAAAATATAAGTAATATTTTATGATTTGACCTTGGATTGTGTGAAGCTTTGCCTTCCTGCTTGTTTCCTTATATTTCTAGTTATTTCTACATTTCATTACATTCAATTCCTTCACAATAAAAATTTTCTCACTAGATGTTGTGCCAAGGGCTTCTCTAAGCTTGTTAATAAAGGCAAGATATCGATTTATCATAGGAGTTTGGTCTTTAGGGGAGACTTTATGTTTCGAGCTTCAATGGAAGGTGAGTTTTTAAATACAATGATACACAAAGAACTCTATTTCTTCTAAGATCAAAGTTATTCAAGGCTACGACACCCCTTTTTTCATGAACTGTCAACTATTATTTGCATCATGATTTGATTCTTAGATAGCTCCAAATTCTTGTTCTGTTATAATAGCAATTTTTTAAATTATTTATTTATTTATTTTTTGCAAGAACAACTTACAAAATAGAGCATGAGACTTTACTAATATATGTTAAAAATAAAATCAACTAAGGATGACTTTATCCATGTTTTTAAGAATATAGAAATTGAAGGACTAAAAAGGGTGAGGGATTGATACAAGAAAATTTTCTTTACATATTCAATAAAAGGATAGCTTATTCACACTACTAGTAGGGTTCCATTTATTAGGATAAATATTTGGTGGCTTTTTTGATGAAGAATATATATATATATATATATATATATATATATATATATATATATATATATATATATATATATATATATAATCTATAATTGTGAGAGTTGGATCATGCTTAGTATAGTTCAAAGTCGCTCACTGAGTTAGCACTCTCTTTAGTCAAATCTTGTTGTGTAAGTGTGCAAATCCATTTTTCATTGATAATCATTATTCTACTTTTGTTTAAATTTTGTTTGTGATATTTAGTGGTCAAAGCTTTAGTCAAGATATATCCTCTATCTAAATTTGACCAATCCATAGGAACAAAATTGAGGGAATTTTGAGTGATACCTTTGATTCAAACACGAGACCATTATTGAAAAATAATAAGTTATAAATGGTGAGCGGATAATGATAGGAAAGAAAATGCTAAGTGCTATTCATTGAAAGTAGTGAAAACAATATGAAACTTTAGAGCATCCTCTATATCCAATAGGGATGTAGTTGACTCAATATAAGCTACATGATCAACAGGATTTGCCTTCCCCTTATAAGCATCAAAATAATCTTAAATTTTTTTATGGGTTTGCTTTAGTGATCTTCCTCAAGAATGCATTTATTAATTGAGCCTTTTCCATCGAGAAAGAGTTGACTACTCATAGTTGTTTGGGTGGTAGGTTTCATTTGCTTCTAGAGGTCAAGTTATCACTCTGAAACTTAAAGATCTCCTTCAAATGATAGAATCAGATGATCTCTCCAATTCTATCACACTTAGAATGATTCTAGGAATGGGCACCAATGCTCCTTGAATCATTCATATCAACCTCTTTGTCTTTGCCAATTATTTATTACTCACTAACTCTAGGTTGCTCCATGTTAACTGATGCATTTATGTGGTGCTGCTCTGCTTGTCGTATTACTTGGTTTTTATTTCTTGGCATTAATTCACACTTATCATATCTTTGAGGTTGTTGAATTTAAATTTATTCCACAATATCAAAACCTTACCAAAATTACAAGACAAAAAAAGGATGAAAAGAGAGATTCAAGAATCAAGAAAGTGAAGCTTTGAAATTTTATTAAAGACATGACTACATATTTATGGGAGATATTGTACTACAAATTGCGGGACATGATTAAAAGAGTCAATATGTCCGAATGTTACATAAGTTTGATCAGTTTTGGTCCTTTTGGAGAATATTGATAGCATCCTCCAATTTTTGTGGCACTAAACCTCATGGTGTACCTATAAATTGGAGTCAGTGGATGAACCTGACACATTTTAATTGGCTTGAGTAGCTTATGCATTCTTATAAAAACTAATAAAATCTTAATATATTTCTTTCTAGCCTTTTCTTTCTCTATATTCTCTTTATTATACTTGTTTTATACTTGTCAATAAGATTGTGGTATCACCAGGCACCCACGAACAAATTGAATCTAAAAGTATCTATAAGGACTACCGATATGAATAAAATAGAATGAGCGTTAGCTTTAGAGGATTGCCACAGGAATGCGGCATCCTTAGTGTCACTAGTTGATTTCTGGTGATGTCATTATTTTTGATAACTTTGCACATCAACGGTTTATCCAACTAGTCTTTATAGCATTAGTCATTTTTTTTAAAGCGGAACTAAAAATGTCCAAAATATGATTTAAGAATAATTTTTATATACATCTTAAAAGAAATTTTGACAATTATAAAGTGATAGCACTTATAAAGATTGTGTCACTTCTTATAGTTAAAACAAAATATTTAAACATAACATTTATAATTTTCAATTTTTATGTGTTTTCTAGTCTTTTTTTCCATCAATTTATCCCAAACCTAACTCAGTGGGGAATGTGAAAAAAAAGTGAGTAATTTTTTTATTGCAGATGGATGATTCTATCTTCTAATCATATGTACAGGACCATTACTTTTTGAGAATGCTCCTTATACTACAAGTGAACAAACATTGCCCAAATTGGTCTCTAATCCTTACTCTTGGTCAAAGGTGGGGAGTTCTCGGTTCATCCCACCCCACGGATATGTTCGGCCTCCAGATGCACAGCTAGGGACATAGACGCTGAGCTCCCCTTAGCCTGCATTCCACTACCATTCAGCTTCTCTCTTTTCTTGATCGGCGATCGAGCATATTTGAAGAAATTAACACTCAGTCGAGCCGCAAATTGGACGCCCTCTTTGCCAAGCAGAGCCCTTAATTCACTACCACCATTTGATGTCTTGATGTCGCAAGTTTCTCTAGGATTCGACTGAGCTCGGGCCTGGCCGCAAGCTTCACCATCCTACTGCTAGGTGCGATTTCGTCTAGTCTTTAAGAGAACATCAATAGTCTCCCTTTCCATCTCCTTAGATTTTGAAGTACCATCATTCTCGCTCCGAACTATAGTAGTGGAGATCTAGACTGTCCATGGGTTCGAGCTTCCACCGCTCCTTGCCTCCATGGCAGTCCCTAGACCCCTCCAAGCTTATCTCCTTGCCATTCCTTCTACCTTCTACCCTTGTCCCGGGGAGGAGGTGACCACTGGCCACCTCCCACCATAGAAAGAAGCTCTAGAAAAACTCCAACCTAGAGAGAGAAGAGAAGAAGAGAGTGCCCACCCTTATCTATCTTTATAAGAAACAATGAATTCACAAATCTTTAGAGATTTGAATATTTATGAGAAATTTATTTTAGCATATCAAATTATCTTTTTGATTGATTATTGCAACTTTAATTTTAAAAAATTTAAGTAATATTTTATGATTTGACCTTGGATTGTGTGATGCTTTGACCTTCTTTCCTTATATTTTTTAACAATAAAATTTTTTTCACTAGATGTTGTGCCAAGGGCTTCTCTAAGCTTGTTAATAAAGCCAAGTTTTAATTTTTCTTCATTAATCATGAAGCAGGATATCATTTTATCATAGGAGTTTGGCCATTAGGGGAGACTTTATATTTTGAGCTTTAATAGAAGGCGAGTTTCTAAATAAAATGATACACAAAGAACTCTATTTTTTCTAAGATCAAATCTATTCAAGGCTACACCTTTTCTCATGAGCTATCAACTATTATTTGCATCATGATTTGATTCTTGTCTAGATAGCTCCAAATTCTTGTGTTATTATGATAGCATATTTTTTTTTTTTTTGCAAGAACAACTTATCAAATAGAGTGTGAGTCTTTACTAATATATGTTAAAAATGAAATCAACTAAGGATGACTTTATCCATGTTTTTAAAAACATAGAAATTGAAGGATTAAAAAGGGTGAGGGATTGATACAAGAAAATTTTCTTTACATATTCAATAGAAGGATGACCTATTCACACTACTAGCAGGGCTCCATTTATTGGGATAAATATTTGGTGGCTTTTTTATGAAGAACTTTTTTTTTTAATATATAATTGTGATAGTTGGATCATGCTTAGTATAGTTCAAATTCGCTCATAAAGTTAGCACTGTCTTTAGTCAAATTTTGTTGTGTAAGTGTGCAAATCCATTTTTCATCGATAATCTTTATTCTACTTTTGTTTAAATTTTTTGTGATATTTAGTGGTCAAAGATTTAATCAAGATTTATCCTCTATCGAATTTGACCAATCCATAGGAACAAAATTGAGGGAATTATGAATGATACCTTTGATTCAAGCACGATACCATGATTGAAAAATAATAAGTTATAAATGGTGAGGGGACAATGATAGTAAACAAAAAGCTAAGTGCTATGAGAAGGTGGACGGGATGGGAGATGAGTTGTTGCAACCATCTAGGGTAAATGATCATTTCTTTGATAGACTCAAGTTAGTTAAACAAGCCTTTGCCAAATTTACTGAGAAAGTTGATGTTGCTAGAGTGGAAAATTGATGAAGAGGTATTGACAATTGAAGTGTAATTTGAAATGCAAATTATTGCCTTACAAAATAACTCAAGCTTGGTTGTGTGCCTATTAAGGCATGAATATTTGATTAAACATAGATTTAAAAATGCATGCCTCACTAAAATTGAGGCGAGGCATATCTTGAATTGCGCCTTGAAAAACACCAATGAGGTGTAAACCTCATTGTGATTTTTTCAAAAAACACTAAGACAATTTTACGATGAAATTTTTATTGCACTATTTTAAACATGCCCAAAAAATTATCCTTTGGGAGACTTGATGAATAGGTGACATATTTTTTATTATTTTTCTCAACATTGATGTGATGAGATCGAGTAGTTTTGTCAACATCTCTGATTGTTGCAATTCAAAGGTATATCTAAAAGGTCTTTACCACAAACTATGGGTAAGTGATGTTTGAGCTACACGCCTCCAAGTCTTATTTCCAATATTTCTCAAAATCTTACAATTTTCTTAGGGACTTGGCTCCTATTTCATCAACAGGGCTAGTAAAGCCTATGGATTCTTTAGCGGCTTCTAAACATTAATGAATTGACTTATAATCATCATTTTGAACTCGACAAAGACATTATCACACCTACTAGAACCAAGAAGATCCATGGGATAGGCGATTCGTGAAAGTAAGACAATATGAATATTTAGAGCATGTCTATATCCAATATGTAGTTGGCTCAATATAAGCTACATGATCAAGGGTTTGCCTTCCCTTATAAGAATCATATGTGGAATCTTAAATTTTTTTTTTTTTAAGTGATCTTCTTCAAGAATGCATTTATTTATTGAGCCTTTCTCTTTTTAATCCATTAGGAAGGAGTTGACTACTCATAGTTGTTTGGGTGGCAGGTTTTATTTGCTTCTAGAGGTCAAGTTATCACTCTAAAACTTAAAGGTCTCCTTCAAATGATAGGATCAGATGATCTCTCCAATTCTATCACACTTAGAATGATTCTAGGATTGGGCACCAATGCTCCTTGAATCATTCTTATCAACCTCTTTGTCTTTGCCAATTATTTATTACTCACTAGCTCTAGGTTGCTCCATGTTACTGATGCATTTATGTAGTGCTGCTCTGCTTGTCGTATTGCTTGGTTTTTATTTCTTGGCATTAATTCACACTTATCATATCTTTGAGGTTGTTGAATTTAAATTTATTCCACAATGTCAAAACCTTACCAAAATTACAAGACAAAATAAAAAATGGATGAAAAAGAGAGGATTCGAAGAATCTAGAAAGTGAAGCTTTGAAATTTTATTAAAGACATGACTAAATATTTATACGGAGATATTGCACTAAAAATTGCGGGACATGGTTAGAAGAGTCAATATGTTCGAATGTTACATAAGTTTGATCAATTTTGGTCCTTTTGGAGAATATTGATACTATCTTAAAATGTTTCAGCCATTATGGAAATAACCTTGGTGGAATACTTCCAAAATCAATAAGGAATTTATCCACTGAGCTTCAACAAATAACATTAAGATCCAATTATATTTCAGGAAGCATCCCTTCTGAACTTGATAGGTACACCAACTTATTAAGTTTTGAGATGGATGAAAATCTTTTGGAAGGCACTATACCTGACTGATAGCATTGGAAAGCTTGAAAAGTTACAATATTTGACACTTCAAAAGAATAGTCTTACAGGATTATTCTTTCTCTAGGAAATCTCACAAGATTAAACCAATTGTGGTATAAAATTACCTTCATACTTAAAAAAAAATCTTTAGATTCTCTATTTTGGCCCTCAATCATAATAATCTAATCTGTATGATACCAAAAGAACTTTTTATCATTCCCTTAGTTTCAAATATTTTTGATTTATCATATAATTCTTTTACTAGGATTCTACCATTAGAAGTTGGTCACCTAATAAATCTAATGTTACTTGATTTTTCTAATAATAATTTGACTGGAGAAATACCAAAGTGACTTGGAACTTGTCAACTATTATCTGAATTATATATGTACTACAACTTCTTTCGTGGCTCCATTCCGATTTCCCAAGAAAATATAAAGAGCCTTCAAACCCTAGACCTTTCACATAATAATTTATTTGGTGTTATTCCTCAATCTCTACAAAATCTTATCTTTCTTAAGCACTTGAATCGGTCATTTAATAATCTTGGAGGAGAAGTTCCTTATGAAGGTGTCTTTGCAAATTCTTCGTCAATCTCTCTCATTGGAAATAAAAAAAATAAGTCGAGGAATTCCAAAACTTCATTTAGCAAAATGTAATGAAAGATTGTCATCAATTAAAAGTACTCATAATTTATTCAAAATTTTAGTTCTCACTTTTAGCATACAAGTTATATTACCAGTATTTTTCTTCTATTATATGTTGGTCCATCGAAAACAAAACCAAAGTAGCCAAAGAAGAAATTCATCAAACTCATCCTTAAACACTTCATTCCAAGAATTTCTTATGCAAAATTAGCCAAATCTATAAATGAATTTTCCACTTCATATATAGTCGGATATGGAAGATATGGCTCTGTATATACCTTAAGAAATTATCAAGCTATTGTGGCTATTAAAGTTTTCAAACTTGTGGTTCATGGAGCTTTTAAGAGTTTTACAATTGAATGTGATGCATTAAGATGCATACCATCGTAATCTTATCAAGGTTCTAACCTCATGCTCAAGCATTAAACACCATGGCAGAGATTTCAAAGCATTGATTTTTGAATTCATGCTGAAAGGAAACTTGAACAAGTGGCTCCATATAGAATATGAATGGAGATGTTATTTTTTCCTTAGGCAAGAGATTGAACATTGCAATTGATGTTGCAGATGCCTTGGAGTATCTTCATCGTTGTTGTGAACCATCAATCATTCATTGTGATGTCAAGCCAAGCAATGTTTTACTTGACAATGACATGGTTGCACATTTATGAGATTTTGGGCTCTCAAGAATTCTTTCAAAGGCTATGAGTACATCTCTCCAAGACTATTCAGATAAAAATGAGATTAAAAAAATTGATGGTTATGTTGCCCCAGGTTATGTAAAGATTGATTTTTTTAATGTTATAATTAATCAAGCTGATGCATTTCAATATGATGTAATATTTTAATGTAATATTTTTCTAAAATGTATATTATTATTTAATTTGTAGGATATGGTGGAGGAGCTCACCCATTTGTCTCTGCAGATGTTTATAGTTTTGGAATAATATTACTAGAGATGCTTACTCGAAGAATGCCCACTAATGATATCTTTAAGGTTGACTTTAATTTACATAATCACATTAAAATGGCATATCCTCATAGAATCAACGACATCATAGATCTTAAAATGTTTACAGAAGAGCAAATATATTTTAGTAAGATCAGTTGCCAAAGCATTAAGAAATGCTTGGTTTCTTTGGCAGAAGTAGGCCTCTCTTGTTCGACTTCATTACCAAATGAAAGGCCATCAATGAGAGATGTCACTACAAATTTACATGCAATTAGAGTTCACTACCTTCAATTCAATAGAGAGTTGTACTAGGAAGGTGGAGCTAAGAAAAGCACATAATAAAAATATTTATGTCAATCACTTTATATTTTATTAGTAATTTGTTAAGTTCTTTACCTTATTGTAACCATGATTTTAATTAACTGATGATTAATAATTAGCCAAAAGAAATTGTACTTTCAACCAAAAACTATTAACTATTTGTTCATAAATTTTTTCTAACTTTTTTTCCTTTTTAAGAACACTTAGACCAATAGTTTAGAAATCATTAATAAATCAAAGACTATATATCAAAATTTATATTAATTTTCTTAAACATTTCTTTAAGCTAAACAATTGAAAAAAGTATAAAGAATTTGACAAAGCATTTTCTCTCTTAAAGTTAAAAATATATATATTTGTATAGTCTTCCAATGTAAAGCTAGATTTCAAATATATGGTGACTTTAAATTAAATTAGGGTGTGCATAAATAAGTAACTTAAATAAAAAATGAATCAAATCAAATAGATTCAATTGATTTGTTTTCGTTTATTGAAGGACATTTTGGTTTAGGTTTAAGAGTAAAGGTTATTTATATTTTAGTTAACAATTTGATTTTAAAAATAAAAAATATCATTTGATAAACCAAAAATTATATTTTAATGAATAAAGTGTCAAATATTATTTTCTTTGAAAATGTTTACTAGCTTAAAGAAACAATATTAGGAAGATTTACATATATACTACACAATTCTTATTAATTTACATGTAACATCTAAAGTTAAATATAACTTATCCACCATTTCATTATGCTTGTAAAAGTGAATTTCACCTTTAAAAAGTAAATAATGATTGTATTTTTAATGTAATATTGAAGATTGAGATATTATATATATATAAATTAAAATTTAGCTATTAGATATATAAATACATAAGAATATTGTGTGGTATGTATATAAATCCCCCATGATATTAATATTACTCTACATTTTAGTTCTACCTATAATTTGGCTTGATTTTATTGATATGACAAATCCCTTATCCAATCAATCTAGATTGAGTGAAAGCACAAATTTTAATTTATTTGGATTTTAAATTTAGTTAAAGTGAAATACATTAAACGAAATAAATCAAGTTACAACATGTTTCAATTTGGTTTGATTCTACTTACGAGTCAATTCAATCCAACATATAAGGTAGTTCAATCTAATTAATTTAATAACTTTTTTTATCAATTCATTCAAACTAGCTGTTAAATGCTCACTCTAATTAAAAACTTATGTTCTTTATATTGAAGAAACAAATTTCCTCCCTTCTGTGATAAAAGAGCTAAATTTTTGCTAGCTTCTTTGAAGTCAAATATATGCATTCACATAAAACTATGAATTATATAAAGTATTTTAAATTTTTTTAACTTTTGGCGTAGCTGGTTGTTGTCGAGCGTTGTTGTGAAGGCTAGAGATTGGAATGATCTATAAAGCTTGGCTTTGAATTTTTTGTTAAAATAGTGTTGTTATCTAAGTTGAAATAAAGTTTTTAGATTATTTTAATCATGTGGGATCCAAAAATTTGCCACTGATCTCTCAATAAAAAGAGTTTAATTAATGTTGATTAAGCTTTTAGAAGGCAGATAAGGCAGTATAAAAGACACTACCTAGGGATTTCTCCTTCATTTTGTGAGGACTTTAGATCTAGTTCCATATTTTCCATAGGTGCAAGCATCTATAGTTAATTACCTAACTTTCGATTAAGGCTAGTTGTTAGATCGCTAATTGCTTAACGTATAGTAGTAGCATATGGAGTTTTGAAATTTATAAAATTCATTATTTTAACTTAAAGTGGATGATAGGTGGAATGATGATGCACTTGATTAAGATCCCAATTTTGTCATCTCGAAGTTGTGGTCCCTAGTTTACTTAGTCATATGAGGTAGTCGACAACCCGACCAAGGATCCAGCATATGTTGCATCGCCAAAGGGAACCTTGTAGACCTAGGTTAACTCTTGGGTAGCTCTTTAGGTGTTCAATAAAAGAGAGAGCTAAATTATGGTTAGCTCACATGTGTGGGGAAATCACAAGAGTAGTTAAGTAAGCTCCTTAAGCTTAATTAATTAGTATTTATGAGCTAATTGCATTAAGCCCCTTTCATTTCATAGAGCATTGTTATTTACTTTTCTATATGGTTACATATCATATTAGCTCATAATTGTTTAATTAATCACCTTAAGGTGACATAAGTAAAGGCTAATTAATTGATTTAATCCATGCTTAACTTATTCAATCTATAAAATCAACCTAATTGCTTTTCATTAAATTAAATTAACTCACACATATGGGAATGGGATTATGACCAGAAAACCTCTTTTATATTTCATAAATCAAATCAAACATGAAATCAAAAATAGCTTTAAGAAACTTTGGTTTATTTTAAATAAGCTTCTTTAATGTGATTGTCCTTAGGAATTAGTTGGATTGAATGAGATTATATGCTTGTGTTTATTTACTTCTTTCTAATCATATTAAAATGTTGTATGCCATTTGTAGTCATGCATTCATTCATTTCAAAAATTAATTAACTAAAAATGATTTTCTTTATGTCAAATTTGCATGTGTTGACTTAGTTAAAATACATGTAGCTATTATCAATACTAAATCTCAAACATATTTTCAAAAGCTTCTTAATGAATAAGAATATGTGTTATAATTTTAGTATATATATATATATATATATATATATATATATATATATATATATATGAAGTACATGTGAATATAAACTTAGTGTATGAAGTGAAGTTTCTTTCTTATATTTATATGTTGATTTACATAAGTAAGAATGTTAGCGGGTATATTAGTCTGGACATCCCAGGGATGCACGACTTTAAGTAGCTTTGAGGAGATTCGTATCTCACTCCCTTGGTGCAAAACAATGGCGACATACTTGCTTGATTTCATTCTTATGCATCTTTGACATTAGAATTTAGATAAAGCCTTAATTCATTTACATAAATAAATCAATTAAATTGTATCCAACTTTTGTATAGTTTTCATTTCTATGGTTGCTTGTACATTCACATATATATAACAATAGTGGGTATATTAATCTGACATCCTGACATACAACTTTAAGTAGCCTAAGAGATTCCTACCTCACATTGTGAAACAATGGTGCCATATAAAATTTATACACTATATATATATATATATATATATATATATATATATATATATATATATATATATATATATATATATATATATATATATATATATATATATATATATATATATATATATATATATATATATATATATGTGTGTGTGTGTGTGTGATAAACTAGTGGATGAAAACCATAATTCAATCAAATCAAATTCTACATTTGCATGATTCATATTCTTATAGTTGTTTATACATCCATATGTATTTAAGAATCATGTATATTAGTCCGACATTCTGGGATGCGCAGATGAAGTAGCCCCAAGGAGATTCCTCCCCTGCATAATAATGGTGACATACTTGCTTAAAACTTTTATACATGTGAGTATGTATTTAACTAATGAATGTGAATCCTCTATTTTCTATTAAAAAAGATATGCATTCATACTTTGTTCAAGTGGTTGAATTAAGTAACCATATAATTTGAAGTTCTTTTCTTATGCTTTTGCATAAGAATTTAGATAGAGCTTTAAAATAATATGACAAAATAACCAACCAATTGAAACATCAAATCCAAATGCATTTGCTTACATTCATCAATCAAGTATGCTAAAATATAAATTGCATGCATAGCTATGTTTAGGACTTAACCATATGCATGCTATATATGATAGAAAGAAATAAACAAACATGTGTCATATAATGGTAGTTCATTTCAATTAATCTTGAGATGCCTTTCTCATTGAATGAGTTTATCTAAAGTGAATCTAAACCTAGGACTAATTATAGTATATAATAAGTTATTCACTAAAATTTTTTTTAATTAATTATCTTTAGAAATGACTTAAGATAGGGATAAAAAAGAGTGATCCTCTCTTTTCCTTCTCTTTATAACACTTAGTTATTAAGTGTAAATCAAATGAAATAAAAGAAAATATTAAGTAAAACTTATAAATTAATTAAACCACTTAATGTAAAACCACCCTTCATAATTAAATCTCTACATACTTAGGAAATAATAATAAAGCTTCATTAGGACATACATAATGCCTTCCCACACATTAGAATTAAGTCACCACTTAGCTTTATGTTGCATGGTGGTTTGATGTATGTTTTATTTTATGATGTATTATTTTAGACTAGATGTTAGGGTTTATGTTTTGTAGACTAGATGTTAGGCCGCTATTAGCCTAATCATATTTTTTGCAAGAGATTATGTGTAAGGGGTGCTTAAAAATAAATATAAATGCTCTCTTTTACAGGTTGCTTAACCCCTAAGCATAATTTAAATTAGGGTAGGTGGACTTGGTTACCCATGTGTGCTAAGTCAAAATTATAAATATAACTGCTTGGGTTGTTTAGCTAACACTTGATTTGTATATGTAGTTAGATTTACTTTTCCTATTTTAATGTGATTATGCATTTGGACTTAGGATTAGTGTTATGAGGGTATATAATGAGCATTAGTTAAGGCTTTGTCCCGAGAGGCCATGTGATGCCTTTGAAGTGGAGCAAATTAAACCAAATGGAGATATGAAGAAATGAAGGAGACATGAAGAAGAATATGAAGACCCCATAACATGTATTCATCCTTAATTATAATTATTCTTTTGTAATCTCGGTTATATAAGGGTAAAGTTCGGCTACCCATTTTTCTTTTTTAAGTTGTACGATGATGACCATCAATTCATTTATTCTTTTGCGCTAGTTATAAAATTATTTGATATTTTGTTTAGCTTGTGCATTAGAATTGGCATGTCTTTTCATAGTTTCTTTATGATTGGTGTTTGTTGTATGGCCTGGATGCAATTAGGCTCTTAGAGAAAAATAAATTTTCTTCCCAACTACAACTCATAATTAAATTTCTAAATAACTCATAACCTCACATAAATATGCATTAAAATAAGATAATTAAAAGATTTAGCAACCCCTTAGCTAAATGGTTGAATGCTTCAAATCATGCATGTATATTCATTCTTCCTTGAATATGGGGGACCTCCATCCTTGCGCGATAAGGGAATGCTTGACTTGTGAAAGCATCCCATGTGGTGGAAAACACCCCTTCTCACTAATTTAGCCATTACCTTTATTTTTTCATGCATTTAGGCATATAAAAATATTATAGCCTCTGTCAAAATGAAGTGTCAAATATAAATAAAACTTAACAAAATTTATATTATACTAAGTCATTATTCATACCACTCATGCTCTAGTTTCTTAAGGACTTTAATTTTTTTCTAAATAATAACAACCTAACCATATTGAAAAATATATGACTTGACCACATGGTTTTAAAGTGTAGGAGGAGTTAGCTGGCTACCACTTTATGATATTATAAGTCTAGTTGTCGAGTGGTTTACCCTCTGTTGTGGAGGTAAACCTTATTCCCATCTTCTCTTAGATTTAGGACGTGTTTTGGCCCTCACTAAAGCTCCCTAGATTTAGGATGTGAGGTTGTTGTTTTCCCCTAGGCTACAAGAATAATCCTTACCTCTTTGGCATTTCCATAACCTTGTATTACGGATTTATAAGTCCTAATTTTCTAATAAAATTTTAACTCAAATGCATAATTCTTCTCAACTTCAAATATATAAATCCCAACCATAGGATAGATTGGAATGCTTATTAGGATTCCTAATATCATGAGCATTCTCTAATCATCTTCCTTTAGCTTTGATAATAATTATTTTCTTTTTGATCCATCCCGATTGATTTTCCAAATGTAGCCAATTTATTTATAGTCCCATCTTTGAAATCTTTGGAGACAATGATTGCATACTTTAATCGAGAGTATTCTTAAGGAACTCACCTTACGAAGGATGTAATTAACTATGGGGGCTTGCCGTCATAGGAACTTTAAAACCCAGTTTAAATAAACCCTGCTTTATTCATCCATGTAAAGTAGGGAAAAAGCTTTGGTATATTTGAAGACCCACCATGCCTTAGAAGTCATTATTAATGTGATTAGTTCATTATAGTGTAGTGATTTCTATCTTTCGAGATAGTACACTATTCCTTGATGTCATACCCAATCACCTCAGCAAGTATACCCTCAAATCTATGTGGTGTCCCTCATATACATAATCAAAAACAAACACCACAGATTTTTTTTGGCGACTCTGCTAGGGATGGTTCCTCTCTCCATCTCTGGTAGATAATTATTATCTCTAAGCATCGATAGTGTACTTGTATTTCATATGAGTCCAAGACTATCTTTCCTTCCATTGGCACTTTTCCTATTTCATTCTTAAGCAAAGCTAGCTAACATCTTTTAGGTTTTATGACCTCACCCTTGTAGTTTGAAACCCCTATTAGATCCCCAAATAGGTGAAAGGTAAAATTAACTAATGAAAGGAGATAAAAACTTAGAACCTCCTCACCACTAGCTTGGTGAGGCAAGGTTTATCTTATATTTAAGAAAATAAACTCTTTTGCAAAATGTCACTTTCTAAAAGCACTTCTTCAAAATTCACATAATAAAAGATTTTTTTTGCATAGATTTTCAAAAGCGCTTTCTAAAATAATTATTTTCATTCAACATACCCAAATTTGTTGAATGGAGATTCTACTTTCAAATAAAATCATAACATAAAATTAAAACTTAACATATCTCACATATGCTATAGTTGAAGTTTCCCTCTTTTTAAAAGCAAGAAATCACACACATGAAATCAAGAGACATTTTGAACCCGCATTTGACATACTCAAATTTGTCAAATGGGAGTTCCCCTTTCTTTTGAAAGATCAAAATAAGTTGAAATCTATTTAACATACTTGCATTTGTCAAATAGAATTTCTCTTTTCCAAAATCTTGAAAACCATGATCAAATTTGATTCTCACTTATCATACCAAATTTGTTAAAGTGAGAATCTCATTTTCAAAATATATCACATTTGACTCCCACTTAACATACCAAATTTGTTAAGTGAGAGTCTCATCTTCAAAAAACATAAAACATATCACACTTGATTTCCAATTAACATACCAAATTTGTTAAGTGAGAATCTCATTTTCAAATCATATCTTGTTTGACTCCCACTTAACATGCCAAATTTGTTAAGTGAGAGTCCCATTTTCAAGATACAAAATCATATCTCATTTGATTCCTACTTAACATACCAAATTTGTTAAGTGAGAATCTCATTTTCAAATCATAATCATATTTGATTCCACTTAACATACCAAATTTGTTAAGTGATAATCTTATTTTCAAATCATATCATGTTTGACTCCTACTTAACATACCAAATTTGTTAAGTGAGAATCACATTTTTAACATACCAAATTTGTTAAGTGAGAATCCCATTTTCAAATCATATTACATTTGAATTCCACTTTACATACCAAATTTGTTAAGTTAGAATCCCATTTTAATAAATAATAAGCATATTGGAATCCCACTTAACATACCAAATTTGTTAAGTGAGAATCTCATTTTCAAATCATATCACATTTGATTCTCACTTAACATACCAAATTTGTTATGTGAGAGTCTCATTTTCAAACATATATCAAACACATTTGGCTTCTACTTAACATACCAAATTTGTTAAGTAAGAAGCTCTATTTTCAAATCAACATATATCACACGCATGACCAATCATAACAAACAAGGATATCTTCATAGAATTTTTAAGATACATAATCAAAACCTCTTCTTAGCATACCTAAATTTTCCAAGTAAAATTTTTTCAAATCAAAATTCTCAAACAAGATACATAAAAAAACATCTTCAAAAGTCTCTGCAAATA